>MU692061.1:84930-126153 GCA_026770625.1 Nicotiana glauca
CGAGGTAAGTGTTTGATCTAACTTTGGCTTGAGGGAATAAGATTAGAGTATTATTGATTGCTAATTGCTAAATGACTGAGTACGGTGTATAGGCATGGTGGCGAGTATCTATACACCGGTGTCTAACATGACTGTGAGTCTTTGTTGTTAGTTGTTCTTGGTAGATTTGGGACTCTTCCAAACTAATTAATGATTTTCTACATAATGTGAGAAGTTTGATGATTATTTATGAATTGTGAATTCCTTGGAGCGTTGGCTCAAACGATAAAATACTAATGAGTAAAGAATGAAAGAATTGGTAAGAAATGCGATTAAATCCCTTACCGGGATGACTTGAGTATATTGATTTTTTCCCTTGCCGGGATGTGGAAGTTATTGTCATTGCTGCCCTTGCTGGGACATTTCTCATTACTGTTTATTCCCCTCGTCCGTTTGGTTGTGCCTGCTGTTTGGGTGAGGAAGAGTGATAATTGCACGAAGGTTCATTCCGTGCCATTTTTGATTATATTTGCACGATGGGTCATTCCGTGCCATTGTTGATTATATTATGCACGAAGTGTCATTCCGTGCCATTGTTGACTATATTATGCACGAAGGGACATTCCGTGCCATTGTTGACTATATTATGCACGAAGGGACATTCCGTGCCATTGTTGATTATATTATGCACGAAGGGTCATTCCGTGCCATTGTTGACTATATTATACACGAAGGGACATTCCGTGCCATTATTGATTATATTATGCACGAAGGGTCATTCCGTGCCATTGTTGATTATATTATGCACGAAGGGTCATTCCGTGCCATGAAATGAGAGTTATGTGAGGAAAGCACGAAGGGTAATGCCGTGCATTTTGTTTGATTGCTTTGGGTGAGGATGAGAGTAAAAGCACGAAGGTTGATGCCGTGCAACTGGTGGTTCTTGTCTCTGTTAATTATTGTTGTGCCCTGTTTCTTATTTAGGTTGATGACTTTTATATCCGAATTGTACTCCCCCCCCCCACATAGCATGTTTTTCCCTTCTCTGTTAACTGTTTAGTTTTCGGTATTTCTTGCCTTCTATTGCATATATAGATATTGAACTGCACAGGTTGATTTGGTAGTCCTGTCTAGCCTCGTCACTACTTCGCCGGAGTTAGGCCAGGCGCTTACCAGCACATGGGGTTGGTTGTGCTGATGCTACACTTATGTGCTTTTTGCACAGATCACGGTACCGGAGCAGCTTTTGGACCACAGCTGCAACCTATTCGACCAGGAGCTGACTTCAGTCCAGGGACTTCGAGGTAGCCTAGCTGGCGTTCGCAGGCCGGAGTCCTTTCCTATGTTTAGTTTGTTTTTTTTGTACCGAGACAGGCATTTTGTATTTCCATTCAGACTTGTTTGTAGCACTCTTTAGTAGTCCGTGAGCTAGTGACACCAGATATTGGGTAGAGATATGTTTTAAACTTCCGCATTTTGATTTCATTTTATTTAAACTTAAAGTTTCCGCTCTTATTTAATTGTTTTTCGTATATTCATATTGTTGAGATTTATCAGAGAATGTTTAAAGTTTGGCTTGCCTAGCTCCGTTAGTAGGCGCCATCACGACTCCCGATGGTGGAAAATCCGGGTCGTGACACCTAACTTTTTATATAATTTGAGAAATCTGTGTATAACTTCAATTTGATTAGCTTGATGTATAAAATGGCTTTTTAAGTTTGTGATTGACTTCTGTCGCGCAGCACTTTCTGAGCGAAGGGAAGAAAAAAAAGCAATTGATTAACTAGATTCTCGTACAGATATATACAAAACAAAAACTATTCTTTTTATTTTGTTGGCAAACAAATAAAAAAAACTATCTTAGGTAATTATATAAATTAAAATTAAATTAAAATATAAATTATATTTTGTTTGCATTGCTTATGAATCAAATATATTGCAGTAATCAGCTCATTTTTATAATGTTAACAACTTTAAGGATATTTTTGTCTTTTTAACAGAAAAAAGTTCTTACCAGCACTTGTTTACCAAACACTTCAACAACTTTTTTAAGCTTCAACACTTTTATCCAAACAAGTTTCAGCACTTAAAAGCTATTTTTTTCCAGCTAATCCAAACGGGCTCATAGTGATATTGGCCCAAAACTAGCTATCGAGCTGGTTTTAGGATTTGAGATTTGGGAATTTGCCAAAATGTAGCCAAAATCTATGACCAAACATGTGTTAGCTAAATGAAACCCAAATTTATTTTGACAAAATCTATCGCAAAACGGGTCCTTAGAAATGAGGCCTAAACCTACCGTATCACATATGTTTCTTATTGAACTATGGCATATTTCCAAATTCCAACTATTATTCATTATTTATGTAAATTTTCAAGGAAAAAATATTTTGTAAAAGATAATTTGTAAGTAAAAGTTACAACAGAAATTATTCATCCAAAAAAGCATCATTCTCAAATCTCAAGAATCAAGATGCTTTGGTGAAAATCTGTCTTTAAAAAGAGACTAGATTGTAATTCACTTCACTACATTTTGCGGCACACAAATACGGCTAACGAGGGTAAAAACGTCAAAAGACAGTGAGCAGCGACGCCCTAATTCTATCCGTCCCTTACTATATAAAGTTGCACAGAGTTAGAGCAACCTTTTGAATTGAAGCCGCACACTGCACAGCATCTACGAGGTAACATCGTTCAATTTTTCGATCTACTGATTCATCAATTTTGTAATTTTTTTGTCAGTTGTTTTTTTTTCCTCCGAATTATTAACCATTGATATATTGATCTTCTATGTTTTTTCTGATTCGTAGATTTATTTTTGTTACCAGCTATCGCATACAGTGGTTAATTACGAATGTGTTATCAATATTTGTACAATTTCTTAGCAATTAGTTGGTGCATGGCTAAGATTTGTTTATATTTCTCTAGATCTGATTCCTTTTATGTTCAATTTTACTGTACACGCATTTTTAAGTACCTCTGTTAAATGTTAAGCATAAAGCTAGGTTTTTAATTTGTTTGAAATATTTTAGTTTAACGTGAATTCGTCACTTTAGAATGTTTTAATGCTTATTTTCTGTGTTTTTTTTTGCATGCTTTTAGTACAATTAGGCATGTTGGATTTTCCCAATATTCAGTTGGGGGTGATAGAAATGTACTCCCTATAACAATTGGAGCAAATAATCAAGGCTGGAGTCTCAAAAGGGCTCTTTCACCAATACCTCATTATATTGGGGTATTTGGAAAGAAATACATTTGAGCCCTGAGAATTGGCACGTTCTTCGTGCCATAGGCCTTTGGTCAGGGAGCATTTCGATTCATCTCCTAGAGTTTGTGGTAGATTCACATGACTTATTTGGCTAGAGTATGCTGTCTTTGATACTTTGGTTGTCTCCTTTGTGGTGCTCCTCTTTCACCCGGTTTATCTTTACTGACTAAACATTTAAAGTTGTTTCTTGTTGGATCATTCCTCCCTCTGAACAAGCAGCGAACCCAAAGAAAATTTAAATCCTTTTTTTCACTATAGTTAACAATAAGTGTATTTTCGAAGTGTTTGAAATTTAGGTATGGTGTTTTCATAAATTGCAATTTCTTCTTACTGGTTTTTGATATTTTCTGTTATTTTGATATAATTTTCCAAATTTTATGATTTCTTTGAAACTTTTATAGGTTTTTTGTTCTTTACCACCTTTGAGAACTAAAGTTATATATATTTTCACTCTTCGATCTCTCCTCAGCCCTCTTGTTAGTATCATTATATATGTCAACTTGTCTTCTCACGGTGATCATTCTAAAGAATCAAGTAAATGTGTGAATTATTATATTCCTAATGTAAATATAGTTTTTGTATATATCAACTTGTCTTCTCACGGTGATCATTCTAAAGAATCAAGTAAATGTGTGTATTATTATATTCCTAATGTAAATACAGTTTTTGTAGTAGGTTATTGACATTTATCAAACTACTATAAGGACATTATTCTGCGTGGAGATTCCAGCTGTATGTTGTGAAAAAGTAAAAACTAATTTTCTGTCTTGAAATAATGTTTCTGTCACACTAATCTAAAGGGGAGTACTCTTTAGGTGGTTGGCTTATGATATTCTCCTTTAAGGTTGAGGCCACTTAGCCTTTTCTTTTTCCAGTTATTACAGGTAAGAAGAATGTCGCATCGCAAGTTTGAGCACCCAAGACATGGTTCTTTGGGATTTCTTCCAAGGAAAAGAGCAGCACGACACAGGGGCAAAGGTTTAATTGATTTCTTTACCTTGTTAGATTTGCATTCTTGTGCGGATAACGAACTTATTTTACTTGGAGTAGAACTACGTTATAGTCTGGCATCCTACATGAAGTTTGCCTCAAGTTTATTGAGTTTTTTAAAGTGTACCGATAACACTGTTTGTACCTGGGGTTCAGAATTTTTAGAATTTCATGTTTGTGAGTCTGGTGGTGGACTGCTACTGATGTGTCAACTTACGTGCCACGTAGTGGGCAGATATCTGAAAATGGGCTGCCTCAGTATTTATGCCCCATCTTCATTTTTTTTTTTTTGAGATTTGCACCGGGTGTCTGAGTCTCTATGAGCCCCGACTAATCCCGGGGGTGCACAGGCCCTCGGCAAGGAGTTTCCCGCAAGTGCACCACGGTTAATTCAGGTTTTACCCAGTCCGATGTCCCTCAGAAATTGTTTGCACCCAGTGGGTTTCGAACTTGAGACCTTGAAAGGGTGCAAACCCCAAGGCTCAAGTCAATTACCACCAGGCCAACCCTTGAGGGTTGTATTTATGCCCCATCTTGCTTTCTGGTTCTGAAATTCTTTGTGGTTAGGCATCTTATTTGTGCTTCACCCATTTAACTAATAGTCGACCATCTGCACCTCAGTGTTTCCCTAGTCATTGTGCATTTTGCTAATATGAGCTTGCAGTAGTTGGTTAAGATAATGTGTTGTCGTGCAATGATATTTTTATCAAACGACCTCCAAGTCAGTCATAGATATGATGTCATCATAAATTCTTATATTGTATTATCTCCTCTTTGTTTATGCAGTGAAGGCTTTTCCCAAAGATGATCCAACAAAACCTTGCAGGCTGACAGCTTTCCTTGGCTACAAAGCTGGGATGACTCATATTGTCAGAGATGTTGAAAAACCAGGGTCAAGTAAGTTTTCTTATGATTTTCAAGTTTTGTGCTGCAATATGCCAATGCAATACTAGAATTAGTGTGAGAAATCTGAATATGCAGTCAAGGAACTAGGTTTATACAAATTAAACGTCTTCTCACCCTACAAAACTCAAGGTTATAGAGTACTGATAAGGAATTACATTTGTTCTTATATAAGGCTTTGCTGCATGGTAGAGCTTTTGTATTAAGGTTTATTGAAAAAACTGTAGGCGATAAATTGTTCACATCTTGCAGAGCTTGTCTTTCCAAGCAGGCTTTTGTTAAATTAATACCCAGATCTTGTAACTCACAAGTTTCATTTGTGCAGAACTCCATAAGAAAGAAACATGCGAAGCTGTTACCATAATTGAAACGCCTCCTATGATTGTTGTTGGGGTTGTTGGCTATGTGAAAACACCACGTGGCCTTCGCTGCCTTAGCACGGTCTGGGCTCAACATCTTAGTGAAGAGATTAAAAGGAGATTCTACAAGAACTGGTGTATGTCCAAAAAGAAGGCCTTCGCAAAGTACTCAAAGAAGTATGAAACTGATGATGGTAAGAAGGATATTAATGCGCAATTGGAGAAGATGAAGAAGTATTGTTGTGTCATTCGTGTTTTGGCCCATACTCAGGTATTTGCCAATACAACTCTTGCTATGCCGCACCTCTCTTAGGAAGCTCTTTCTCAACTTGTTCTCCTTTGATGCACTCAGGCCCTCTGCCCCACCCAAAGAGTAGTTCAACCCCTCTTAAATGTTTATACTTGTTTCTTTGCAGATTAGAAAAATGAAAGGTCTCAAGCAAAAGAAGGCACATCTGATGGAGATTCAGGTTAATGGTGGGGATATTTCCCAGAAGGTTGATTATGCTTATGACTTCTTTGAAAAGCAGATTCCTGTTGATGCTATTTTCCAGAAGGATGAGATGATTGATATTATTGGTGTGACCAAAGGTAAGGGTTATGAGGGCGTGGTGACTCGTTGGGGTGTAACCCGTCTCCCACGTAAGACCCATCGTGGACTTAGAAAGGTGGCTTGTATTGGTGCTTGGCATCCAGCTCGGGTGTCATACACTGTAGCTAGGGCTGGGCAGAATGGGTATCACCATCGCACTGAGCTGAACAAAAAAGTATACAGGCTGGGCAAGGCTGGTCAGGAGTCTCATTCCGCCATAACTGAGTTTGACAGGTTAGTCCTTATAATGCTCTGCATAAGGTGTCTTCATGTTTCTGTTACTTTGATATCACTATTCTTGATCTAAAATTATTTTTCATCTTGTCAGGACTGAGAAGGATATCACCCCAATGGGTGGATTCCCTCATTATGGTATTGTGAAAGAAGACTTTCTGTTGATTAAGGGGTGCTGTGTTGGACCAAAGAAGCGTGTTGTGACTTTGAGGCAGTCTCTGTTGAATCAGACTTCTAGGGTTGCCTTGGAGGAGATCAAGCTCAAGTTCGTTGACACATCCTCCAAGTTTGGCCATGGACGCTTCCAGACTACACAGGAGAAAGCAAAATTCTATGGACGTCTTAAAGCTTGAGAATTTGTGGAAGACCATATAGGCATTTCTTCTTGTCAGATTTACCTTCAGTTATGGGATTTTGTGCTGCTTGATTTTTTTAAAACTTCATACTATGGCAATTTTGTTGGTGGATTACATTTGAAGCTTGTTATTTGTAATAGACTACTTAGTTTGAAAATTTGCCTTAACTGATTCAATATCTGGCTGGCCTGCTGTCCAATACTTTATGGTAATGATTCTGGGAGGTCAAAGAGTTGAAGATCCAATGTCTTTCCCGCCTGATTAGAGTACATTGATGTCACTGGTTCTAGGTGTGAAAAATTTGCTTCTTCGAGCCCGTTTGGACAATGAGGATTGTTTTTAATTTTTTCGAAATTTTTACTTTTTTATTGAAATCAGGTTTTGGCCATAAAATTTTCATAAATTTTCATTTCTCACTTGAAGAGAATTTTGAAATTTTTTGAAAATTTGAAAAACTCCCAAAAAATATTTTTCAAAATTTTCATATTTTTGAAAAATTTCCAAATAAATAATTTACAAACTGTTACTCAGATTAGTCACAAAATTTTAAAAACAATGTAAAATTATATTGTCCAAGCATAACTTCAGTTTTCAAATAACATTTCCACTTATTTAGAATTTTACAATTCTTATATTCCGAACGCCCACTTCCTTTCTCTAAATTCTTGTTCCCCAAAGTGATTGGCTTTAATTGTTGTCATTCTTTGGTTTCTCCACTTTTTGGAACCAAGAAAATGTTGATTGAATTGAATTCCTATTTTTGGTGAAGATTTCTTTCCAACTCTGATCATAAGGTGTATTTTGGTGGTAAACCCATTGGCTCCTCTTTACTTTGAAAGCTTGGAATGGTGCATAGATGCTCTTTTTAAATGGTTTTTACTTTTATTCGCCTTCGTATCTAGTTAAGAATTCTCTCTTTGTAAGTACGTCTATTTACAAATAGGGATTGCTTAAATTTTACATATTGCAAATAATAGATAATACCATTTAAATGGTGCAACATATTGGATGATGTTTGGTATATTATGATATGATGATGTATACATAAGTAAGGTTTTAGTTAGTTAATTCATACACCATTATATATGATATTCGTGCCTACTGTAGAAGAATATAGTGTTTGTACATAGAAAATAGGATGATACATGAAAACTCCAAATTTAATGAGTTCAATTGGCAGCCTCTACCATCAACTAAATTGCTTTGCGAACAAGTCGACCGGATTAATTTTGAAAAATGAAAATTTTGTACTACATGTTATATAAAATCGCGGTTCATTTTTTGAAAGATGTGTCAACCGATCATAGGGTCAAAATCTTGTATGGATTGTACATGTACGAAAATTAGAGCCGGCTGATATTCTACGAAAATGAAAAAGAACACATAATTTGCCTACTTGACGAAGAAACTACAGTCTTATATTTAAGCCATCTCCAACGCTAGCACTATTTTTTGCACCAAATTTCACACTAAAATAGTGTAACATCAAATTTACTCCAACCATTACACCATTTTTTACACCTAATCTTCTCTCTTCTATATTATATTATTATCTTCTATTTACTTTTTATTTTTTATTTCCTTCAAACTAATACTGCCTTTTTTCTTTTTTTCATATTCATTATATATAATTCACATTCACCACTTATATAATCATTTATTTTAAAATTATTTTAAAGGATAAATTAACAAAAAGTGAAATCATTGATAAAAGATAATTAAATAAATATTACTTCATAGTCAAATTTAATTTAAGTACCACATAAATATTTAATTTTCGCATCTATTCTCCCATAAATGCTCGATTAATGCATTACGAAGTGCGAAATGCGCATCTTTATCCTTAATTGTTTTTGTGTCGAGTTAAAAATTATTCAAATCAGTGATCTTCATCTACTACCATTTCTACCGTAGGAGCTGGACATTCACGTGCATCTTCAATTGGTGCATTAGATATCTTACATTTGCATTTTTTATTTTTAAATAATGGTTATATTTCTTTTTATACAAATATAATAATAACAAAATTAACTTATAATTTTATATAAATATAATATATACAAAAATTAATATATCAAAAAATAGGATATAAAATTAAAAATTATAAAGATCTTAATATAAAAGTTAATTATATACACAATATATGATAAATTAAAAGTCCAAAAATAAAAGAATTGAATAAAATAATATTAAACCAAATATAGAGTGATGAATAGTGTTGCACCAAATTTGGTGCAACACTATTCATGCTCTATAATAGAGCAAAAAATAGTATTGCATTGGAGCAAAAATACACCATTTCTTGCACCAAATTTGAATTTGGTGCAAGATATAGAGTGACATTGGAGATGCCCTTAACATAGGGACAAAAGACACCATTTCACATGGGAAGCAAGAATTCCTACTATTAATAAGAGGGAGTTTGAGGAGCTTGGGGTCGTCAGGGTTATTTTGGGAAGACAAGAAATGTTTTAGGGTTGTTTTCGAAAAATTCCTACTACTTAAGCCTAATACATGTGGGTTGCACCTAAACTTTTCATTACGTGTCAGCATAGTGTAAAAATTGCACAGGGCGTCCTATTTGGTCACCCCTATTTAACCTATACCCATTTTTTTTAAATTTTTTTTAACTTGTACCCACTTGTTAAAAAACTTCAGCTCCCTTTCTCCTCCACTTCTCCTCCTTCATTTTCTTTTTTCTTCTTGTACAATCTGATTCCATCGAATCCATACCTGTAACGATTTTTACTTTTTAAACTCATCAAAGCCTCTGTAATTTTATGACCACTTGAATTTACGTGTTGTTTCAACTGCATATCTATTTAAATTATCAATGGATTAACTTAAGCACGGGAATACAGTACATTTTCATACATTAATATAAAGAGTACGTAGCTTATTTTTTCGAAATGTGAACTAGGGAGGAACTTTACAGTGTTTGCGTACTAGACTAGATGTTACAGGGCATACATAAAGGTGAGAAAAAAAGAAAAACCAAAAAAAGGAAGGCAAATCCCTATGTGCAAAAAACATCAGCTCTAGAGCTGAAGTTTTTATTTTATAACTGGCAAAAAAATAAAAAAATAAAAAATTAAAAATATAAAAAAAAATTAAAAATTGGGGAAACTAAATAAATTTCTATATAAATTGGGCTGAGATACCTTTTGTTTTAGGTGAGTTTTATGGGTTGTATTTGAGCTGCTAAATGGGTCAGAATGAGCTATAAAATATAATGGGTTAACTTGGGCTCAGCACAAATTGACCCATGAACTAAAATATTTATAACCCAACCCATTAATTTCTGGGCTGGTTGGGCGGGTTAGATGGGTTTGGAGCATTTGCATCTATACCCGCTTTTTGTGCCACATTTTAACTTGTGCTCGCTTTGCAAAAAAAATTACAAGTGTATCCGCTTTTTCACATAACTTCAGCACAGGGGGCTGAAGTAGCAAAGGCAATCACGCAAAACTTCAGCATTTTAGTAGCCGGACCTGAAGTTCAGCTCTAAAACTGAAGTTTTTGTGTTGTAACCGGAAAACTTCAGCTCTAAAGCTGAAGTTTTTGTAGAGCTGAAGTTCCGTTTATCTCTTCCATTTCCTTGCACCATTTTACAGAAAATTTCAGTCAAATTTAGGAGGTATTTCAGCAACTATTTGGGTATTAGCTTCTTGATTTTATCACCGCCGAAAAGTTCAAGGCGACCGGAGATGGAAAAAAGTCCCAGCTGAAGGCAAAAAATCTCCTAACTCCATGTTAACAAGACTAATGAATCCTTTCAAGTGATGTTAACTCAATTCCTCAAGATACGTGAGTTCAAGAGGTACATTCCTTTACTTACTGAGTTATGTAATCTAATTAAGAACTCTATACTATTACAATAGTGAATTTCAATTTTCCTCATCTATTACCACATAAAGATTAAAACTGAAAAAAAAGGTTAACTTTTGGACTAAAACTAATAACTGGAAAAAAAAAGAAAGAAGAAGAAAAAAACGAAGGAGGAGATGGAGGAGGAGAAAGGGGCTGGAGTTTTTTAAAAAGTGGGTACAAGTTAAAAAATTTTAAAAAATGGATATAAATTAAATGGGGGCGACCATATAATGTGCCCCGTGCAATTTTTACAATGGGTTTGGGCTCAAATTGCCACCCCTATGTGGCCCCCCACCTAAGTTTATTCCATCCATTTTCTGTTTTCTCTATTTGAAATTGAAATAATTACTGTAAGTGAAAGCTTTTTGAATTGGTTAAATTAAAACCAAAAAATAAATAAATATCAAACTATTTTATTTGGTGTTTTTATAAAGTTTGATTTTTCATTTCATGTAATAAGGGAGCTAATGATTTTATATTTACATGTGTTATCACAACTTCTTAACCAAACTTAATTTATTTTTCCAACGGTGAAATTTATGTTTAGAGAAAGAAATATTATGAAGTTAGGCCATGCATAATTTGTAAACCTAGTTAATCAGAACACCGGAGCAAAGATTTAATAGTAAAATAGAAATCTACTTTTTACGAAATTATCAATTTTTAGATAAAATATTAAGAAAGGAGAGACTTTATTGTAGCAAGATTTACCGAGTTTTTGATAAGTATCTCAAGGTTAGACTTTATTGTGACAATTAAATAAAGAGATTAGGATGTCAATATCTCAAAAAAAGAGTGGAAATCATTTTAACAAAAATAACGCATACATGTACCAATATATGTTGAATACAGTTTCAATTTTAACTGTTCATTTCACACATTATTATTAATTTGTATAGTATTGAATTTGCGATAGCCACATGTTTCTGCAACTATGAATACCCTTAACAAGCAAATAAAACCAGTTAAAGCTGGTAAGTATTGAAAAATTAAAGTTGGTCCAAACCCCAAATCAGATTTTAGGAAAACATTACTACTATTCTTTTGTAAATCTAAAATAGTTATATCCTTCAAGTCTAAAAGAATTTTTAAACATTTTTTTTGAAACGATTATACAAAATGTATCCGACACAAAATGACATCAAAAAACTGTTCAAAGACTTTTCTCATAAAATTTCCTGAAAAACTAAACTACCTTTTTTTTTAATAACAAATCTTCTCTGTGAATGAGAAGACAGGGTTTTCAAAGAACTACTTCAAACGATTGAGTATTTTTCCAATTTCATAGACACTTTTTATATGCAAATAGCTATAATTCTAAAAAAGGATGAAGAAGAGGAATAATCTTTATAAAGCTATTCAAGGATGTCGGATTATTATAAAAGCTATCCGATGGCGACTGATCCTGAATTTGTTTAAATTTATGATTCGTAAAGAAAAAATAAATATTAAGAATATTTTTATATATGAAGAAATAAAATATGATCGAACAATCACCAAATTTAACCTAAAATTTATTGTAAAAGTTGATGCCAATAAAAAAAGTTATACATATCGATCCACGAACTTTAAAACTTAAATTTTACAATGCAAGTTTTAAACTCTATCTTTTGTTGTTTCATTTTGAGACTCTAAATATAATTTTAATCGTAAAAATTAAACATCTAAACTTTTAACTTTAAAGTAAAATTAATACGACAAATAAATTTTCTCTTGAAAGATACTTATCTGTAAGATAAGCCAATAATATTTATATAAAAAAAGAACTTTTTCTTTGAATATAATTCTGTATTTGGTGACTATGAATTTCAACGAAAAAAAAATCCTAATGGAAGGAAAAGGAATTTGCTTTTGAGTTATGTCTTTTAAAAAGTTAATTAGAGAACATGACGTTAGCAAGTTTAATATTTTTAGTCAAACCTAATAACCTGAAGTTCGAAGTATATAATGCTAACAATTATCACTATATATAGTGATCATATTTAAACATAAAAGTTCATATTTAATTTGAGCGAATGATATTACTAAAATAGAAGGAGAAGAAATAAATAGTTTATTATCTAAAAAATGATTGACAGATATAATTAATGTATAAACTGAACTTGCAAAACTACAACAATTTATGACATATATAATTAATGATTGTCAACTGGAACACTTTCATCGAAATCTCATCAACTATGTGACGTAGAACTTGAATTGGGCTGCCTTTGAAAATGAGCTGAAGCGGAACTAGATAGAATTAACTACAACAAATAAATATCAATGACAGAGACGTTGATGTGCTCTTGGATTTGTACAAAAACTAATATTCAAGTTTATGGTCATAATTTTTTGCGAGGCGGAATTCAATGTTCAAGCATGGATGCACTTTAACCGAGCACCATTTAAGAGGAGCTCCAAGGAAATTTCTCCATTGCAAGTTAGATTTGAGGAACAGTCAAATAGAGAAGAAGAGTTCACAAGTCGGCTTTTAATTTACAATGTAAATACATAGTTAGCTAGACCGTTAGCTTTTTTGTTTTCGTTCGTGTTCTTCCGTTAATAAAATAGATCAAACCTGCTCAACTTTGGTATACTTAAAGGATGATATATGCTAAGAAGTATATTTGGTGGATAGAATTAAACCTAACCTCAAATGTAAGGGATAATTTTGGTTAAAAATTCAAAAAAATTACAATCTTCTTAAATTCTAAGATAAAAAATTATTTGATATTCCTTACTATTTTGTTCAGTAACGTCGATCATAAATTTTGAGAACTTTTCTAAAAGATTTAAGACTAAGCTCTAAAGAGGAAAGTTAAAGTATATACATATAATTTGCAAATACAAGTTTCATTACTATCATGTTATTGATATGGACGATAAACGCCTAACCTTGTCGATTGATACAGTATTAAGAAACGTTTAACCTTATTGTATTGGGTCAGGCTCTACACGGGCCTACATGGCACTAGTGTGAAGATAAAGAACAACAATAAAAGGGAATGTAATGAGAGCAGGGATTTATGCCCTAAAAAGCTACTTCCCGTTTCAAATTAGATGAATTACTTTCTTTTTTAATTTGTTCCAAAATAAATGATACATTTCTAAATTTGAAAATAATTTAACTTTGGACTCTTCATTTTAACCTTAATGAGAAACTTTTATAACTACATAAATATCATGACCCCACAAAGTTTTTACCCTTTAAACTTTTAAGACTACAAATTTCAAAAGTTTTTCTTTTTTAATTAAACTCGGTGCCGAGTCAAACTATCTCATCTAAATTAAAACATAGAAAATAACAAAGGAAACCTACAATACAGCTGTATACGGTCTAAATTGGAGTGCTCGATTTCGAAGACTTGATCATACCCCCGAGCTCGAATTCGGAAGCTCGAAGTAAGAATCGAGCCTGGCGGGATATGTGCACCTCAAGAAGCAAATCGAAGATCCGTCATGATCTGCCTCGAGGACAGTAAAATTTCGATGACACTCAAGAAAGAGCGAAAATTTCTCAAGGATACGTGGATCATGGCATAAATTAAGGGATAAGATTTGTACGAGATAGTACGAGTCTGTACTAGGTTATTATACATATGAACCAATAAAATTCTTACCATAATTAGAAATATACCATATTAGGATTTTCCCCTTCTATATAAAGGATACTCCAATCATTTGTACACATCATCTCATTCACTCCAATAGAACATTCTACTCTACTTTTTTCGTTTACTGTGCTCCACAATTATTCTTTAGCTTTATTGTTTTACTTTATTTTTGATACTTTATTTGCTCTAAACTCACCTCGAGGTCCACGAAATAATCGAGCTTAAGGTCCCCGTTGCTCTACAACACTGGTTTGGTTTATCAATTCTTCTTATTTAAACCTAATATTACTTGTATATATTCATTAGTATTGGAATAAATCACATATCTTTAAAATCACAAATCACATTTAATTGTTACTCATATTTTTTGAGGTAAACAGTTTGGCGCCCACTGTGGGGCTAAAGATAATAGTGATTATCTTAGTGCTATTTTTCTAATAACACACGTTATTCTTCACACTTTTTCTTATCAAAGATTCTTTGATTTCAGGCTAAGATATGGCTAGCTCACCAAACACACCATTGCATGGAAATGAGGGTCTCGGATCCCATGGAGAAAACAATGCAACACCTGAAGGGAACGGTGTGCCACCGCTAAACCCTGGGGTAACATCAGTGCCAAACCCCATTGATGTTGGTTCACACATTGCCGTAAACGTCGATTGAGACACTGATGTCGAAGGAAGTGTACGCGGAGGGGATCAACCTACCGCTCAAAGGACACAGGTTCAAGGAGAAAGAGAAGTTAGTCTACAAGTGATTTTTGAGATGTTGCAAGCACAGCAAGTTGCTATCGCCCAGTTGCAGAATCAGCAAAAGACTCCAAGCGTGTCTGGGCTAGAAACCGCTCATCGTGTTGAGCCAACCCCAAAGAGATCAAGCAACAACGGCTCGGGAACTGACCTCACATGATAATGATCGAGGAACTCACGAAGAGGATTGAGTCAGGAGAAAAAAGGATTGAGGACAACGACGAAAGGGTGGAAACATACAACTCGAGGGTCGACCAAACACCGGGAGCACCTTCGATTTTGAAAGGACTGGACTCGAAGAAGTTCATGCAAAAACCATTTCCCCAGAGTGCGGCTCCGAAGTCCATACCGAAGAAGTTTCGGATGCCAGACATCCCTAAATATAACAGGACCACTGATCCCAACGAGCACATCATCACATATACTTGTGGCATAAAAGGAAATGATTTGGAAGATGATGAGATTGAGTCTGTTTTGCTAAAAAAGTTTGGGGAAACACTGTCTAAGGGTGCCATGATTTGGTACCATAACTTACCCCCGAATTTTATTGATTCGTTTTCCATGTTGGCAGACTCATTTGTAAAAGCACAAGCCGGTGCCATAAAAGTTGCAACAAGGAAGTCCGATTTATTCAAAATAAAGCAAAGGGAGAATGAGATGCTGAGGGAATTTGTCTCCCACTTCTAGTCAGAACGAATGGAGTTACCACCGGTGTCCGATAACTGGGCCGTATAAGCCTTCACTCAGGGGCTAAATGAACGAAGTTCGATAGCTTCAAAGCAGCTGAAGCAGAACTTGATCGAGTATCCCGCCGTGACTTGTGCGGATGTGCATAACAGGTACCTATAAAAAATTAGGGCCGAGGATGACCAGTTGGGAGCCCCCTCGGCTCAGTTTATCCAAGTAGGTTACTAGCAAAGGAGTCAGGAAATGCGGTCAGGGGGTCAAGGTCGAATAAGGAAAGATATCATCCATATGTCGAGGATCGAAGAAACATTTCATGGCATAACATACCTCGAAATGATCGAAGAGCAGATCGAGGTCAAATTTCCCGAGGACTCATGATCAAACCGGGTTTGATAGGCACATGGGACCGGCGGAGGCACCTCGATTATCGGAGTACAACTTTAGCGCCGATGCCTTGGGTGTCGTCTCAACCATTGGAAAAATTAGGGAAACTAGATGGCCCAAGCCAATGCAGACCAATCCTTCTCACAGGAACCCCAACTTGATGTGCAAGTATCATGGTACTCATGGGCATAGGACCGAGGATTGCAGGCAGTTTAGAGAGGAGGTAGCCCGGTTGTTCGATGAGGGGCATCTTCGCGAATTTCTCAACGATCGAGCCAAGAACCATTTCCGAGAAAGAGATTATCACGACCCCAGTTCGCTCTTCGTGAACATGTCGTGATGGCACCTAGTCCCTGTAACTAGGTAAGCCTAACCTTGCGGAAAACAACATAACTTATAGAGTAATTTATTAAAACTGAACAACTAAAAATAAGAACTGAATATAAATGCCGCTCGACATATACAACTCAATAATGCAGAAGTCTACAATATCACCCCAAAACTCGAAAAATCACGGGAAACACAGGCTAAAGAAGTACTGTAAATGATCTAATATCTATAGTGTCTACGTCAAGGGTACGATAGAAAACTAATTACTACAGATAGAATAAAGAAGGAGACTCTTCGGTCTTCGAACGCTGCAGATATACCTCGAAGTCTCCGTAGCTCTCCCCGCCTCAACGATAGTGTGCTTGAGTGAAGGTACCTAGATCTGCACATGAAAAAAATTCGCAGAAAGGGCATGAGTACACCACAACTGTACTCAGTAAGTGCCAAGCCTAACCTCGGTTAGGTAGTGACGAGGAAGGTCAGGGCCCTACTAAGATAAAACACAATATATGATAGTACATGGAAAATAGTATAGATAACGTCTACAACAAGAATATAAATAGGGTAAATAAGGGAAATAGTAATAGGAAGCAGAAACAAAACAAAACAATATAAGGAATAATGCTCACATTAGGAAGTAATAGCCGTGGATCTCTTGGTATCTCGTGGATCTCTTGGTATCCTCATCATATACACTAGGGATCTCTTGGTATCCCGAGGATCTCCTGGTATCCTCAAATATTACATTTATATGTGCCAGGGATCTCTTGGTATCCCGCAGCTCAGCCCAGAAAATAACAAGTACAGGGGGATCTCCGGGATGCCGTCCCATTGTCCTAATTTAAAGCACACAATAACAACCCAAAAACGTTAGGATAAATGCTAAACTCAGAACAAGTAATATAAATCCTATCCTAACATGCTTCACGTAGTACAAACAAGACAGTTTAAGCACTTAAGCAAGTAAGACAAATAAGCACGCTTCTCTAAACTAGCATAGGATAAACTTGCAATTCAAAATAAACAGATAAGCAAGAAAAACTCAATTTAAATACTTCAAGTAAAAACGGTTTCCAACAATTAGCTCAAGTATGCGCTCGTCACCTCACGTACGAGGCTTTCAATTACCAAATATCATGTCCTAAGGGAAGAGGTCCCCCACACAAGGTTAGACAAGCCACTTACCTCGACCTGGCTAAAAAATCAACTAGGAACCACGCCTTTGCCACGAGTATCGGACTCTAGATGGCCCAAATTTATTCAATTCAATTACATATCATAAATAACATTGCAAACAACTAATTCTACTATTTAATTCAAAGCTAAGGCGTGAACTTAGGTAAAATGACCAAAATGCCCCTCAGGCCAACATCTCAGAGCCGGATAATTTTCACATTTTTAGAACCCTCGTACTCTCACGAGTCTATACATAATAAGAACATTAAAATCGGAGTCCAAATGACCTCTCAAATTCTCAATTAAAGGTCTAAGAACTTTTCCCCCAATTTCTACCAAAATTTCGAAATTAAATGTTGAAATTAACTAAAGATTGATGGAATATAACTAGAAAGGATCAAAGAAATGTTACCCAATGATTTTCGCTTCAAAACCCTCTCAAAATCGCCCTCTCCCGAGCTCCAATTTGATTTTTTCAACTTTTGAAACTAAACCCTCGAATTCACTATTTCTGACCAGTAATTTCCGCTTCTGCGGTCTCGCTTATGCGAAACATAAGTCGCTTCTGCAACTTTCATCAAAGATCCAAGATTTCGCTTCTGCGGTCCTTTTCTGCACAAGAGAATCTGCTTCTGCGGAATTCCCATCGCTTCTGCGGAACCTGACGGATATGCTCAAATCGCTTCTGCGATGCAAAGCCGCTTCTGCGGTTCCCAAGCCGCAGAAGCGAAAAAAATACTAGAAGCAGAAAAAATGATGTATCTCAACTTCCAAAATTCTTCCGTCGACCATCCGAAATCATTCCGAGGCCCCCGGGACCTTAATGAAAAGCACCAATAACACCTAATACCTCATTCAAACTTGTACCAACCCTTAAACAACCTAAAACAACGTCGAAAACTCGATTAAATCAAGGATTTAAGCCTAAGAACTTCCAATTTCATCAAAATACACTTTCGATCAAAAACCTAACTAAAACACGTTCTAATGAGCTAAAATTTTGCCACACATCCCAAATGACATGACGGAGCTACTGCAACTTCCGGAATTCCATTCCGACCCTCGGATCAAAAACTTACTATCGGACCGAAAACTTCAAAAAATACAAACTTCGGCATTTCAAGCCTTAATTAGCTACGGACCTCCAAAATACATTCCGAACACGCTCCCAACCCCGAAATCATCTAAAGGAGCTAATGGAACCATCAGATTTCCATTTCGAGGCCATTTTCACACTGTTCTGACTACGGACCACTTTCCAACTCTTAAGCTCTCACTTAGGGACTAAGTGTCCCAAAACTCTCCGAAACCCAACACCGGATGTCCCGACAAACCAAAATAGCTGAAATGAACTTAGGGGAAGCAGTTTAAAGGGGATCGGGGCATTAATTCTTAAGACAACCGGCCGGGTCGTCACATCCTCCTACACTTAAACATTCGTTCGTCCTTGAATGAGCGTAGAGAACATACCTGAACTAGTGAAAAGATGAGGGTATTGGCTGCGCATATCCCACTCGGTCTCCCAAGTCTTCTCTTCGGCTGGCTGACCCTGCCACTGAACCTTTACTGAAGCAATGTTCTTTGACCTTAAATTTCTGATCTGTTTGTCCAATATAGCCACTGGCTCCTTAACATAGGATAGATCTTTGTCTAACTGGACTGAACTAAAATCCAACACGTGCGACGGGTCACCGTGATATCTCCGGAGCATCGAAACATGAATTACCGGATGAACCCCGACCAAATTGGGAGGTAAGGCAAGCTCATAAGCAACCTCCCCAACTCGCCTCAAGATCTTAAAAGGGCCAATAAACCTCGGACTCAACTTCCCTTTATTCCCAAACCTCATGATGCCTTTCATAGGTAAAACCCGAAACAGAACCCGCTCACCAACCATATATGAAACATCACAAACTTTCCTGTACGCGTAGCTCTTCTGTCTGGACTGGGCTGTACGGAGTCTATCCTAAATCATCTTAACCTTTTCAAATGCATCATGAACCAACTCTGTGCCCAATAGCCTGGCCTCACCCGGCTCAAACCAACCCACCAGAGATCTACACCTCCTACCATATAAAGCCTCATACGGCGTTATATGAATGCTGGACTGATAACTGTTGTTGTAAGAAAACTCCACCAATGGCAAGAACTAATCCCAAGACCCTCAAAACTAAATCACACACGCACGGAGCATATCCTCAAGAATCTGAATAGTGCGCTCGGACTGTCCATCCGTCTAGGGGTGAAATGTTGTGCTTAACTCCACCCGAGTACCTAGTTCATGCTGCACGGCTTTCCAGAACTATGATGTAAATTGAGTACTTCTATTTGAAATAATAGAAACTGGAATACTATATAGACGGGCGATCTCCCGGATATAACATCTCCGCCAACCGCTTCGACGAATAAGTGGTACACACAGGAATAAAGTGAGCGGACTTGGTCAGCCGATCCACAATCACCCAAATGGCATCAAACTTCTTCAAGGTACATGGGAGTCCAGATACAAAGTCCATGGTGATGCGCTCCCATTTCCACTTCAGAATCTCTATCTGCTGAAGCAACCCACCCGGTAGCTGGTGCTCATACTTCACCTGCTGGAAGTTGAGGCATCTAGACACATAACCAACTATATCTTTCTTCATCCGCCTACACCAATAGTGCTGCCTCAAGTCCTGATACATCTTCGCAGCACCCGGATGGATAGAATACCGCAAACTATGGGCCTCTGCTAAAATCAACTCTCTAAGATCATTAACATTGGGTACACAAATTCGGCCCTACATCCTCAATACCCCGTCATCTCCGATGGTCACATCTATGGTATCTCCACGCTGAATCTTGTCCTTAAGGACAAGCAAATGAGGGTCTTCATACTGCTGCTCCCTCATACGATCAAATAAGAAAGATCGGGAAACCACACAAGCTAGAACCCGACTGGGCTTCGAGAGATCCAATCTCACAAACTGGCTGGCTAAGGCCTGCACATCCATCGCCATAGGCCTCTGTGAAGCTGGTAAATATGCCAAACTCCCCAAACTCTCCACTCGGCGACTCAAGGCATCCGCCACCACATTGGCATTGCCCGGATGATACAGAATAGTAATATCATAATCCTTCAGAAACTCTAACCACCTCCTCTACACATTTTTAGATCATATTGCTTGAACAAATGCTGCAAACTCTGATAGTTAGTATAGATCTCACAAGGAACACCGTACAAATAATGATGCCAGATCTTCAAGGCATGAACAATAGCGCTCAAGGTCGTGGATAGGGTAATTCTTCTCATGTATCTTCAGTTGTCTGGATGCATAGGAAATCACCCAACCATACTGCATCAACACCGCTCTGAGGCCAACTCTCGAGGCATCATAATAGACAGTATAAGACCCTGAACCGATAGGCAACAATAAAATTGAGGCTGTAGTCAAAGCTGTCTTGAGCTTCTGAAAGCTCGCCTCACACTCTTCTGTCCACTAAAATGGGGCACCCTTCTGGGTCAATCTAGTCATAGGGGCCACAATCGATGAAAATCCCTCCATAAAACGACTGTAATAGCCCACCAAGCCAAGGAAACTGCGAATCTCTGTAGCTGAGGATGGCCTGGGCTAACTCTGCACGACCTCTATGTTCCTCGGATCCACCCGAATGCCCTCATCCGAAACCACTTGGCGTAAGAATGCCAACGAACTTAACCAAAACTCATATTTTGAGAACTTTGCATATAACTTCTTCTCTCTTAAGGTCTGAAGCATTGTCCTCAGGTGCTGCTCATGATCTTCCCAACTCCAGAGTATGCAAGAATAGCATGTATGAAAATAATGACTAATGAGTCGAGATATGGCCTGAACACACTGTGCATAAAATGGCTGTTGGGGCATAGGTCAGCCCAAATGAAATAACAAGGAACTCGTAATGACCATACCGAGTCCTAAAGGCAGTCTTCGGGATATCTGGCTCCCGAATCTTCAACTGATGGTAACCTGAGCACAAGTCAATCTTAGAAAACACCAATGTGCCCTGAAGCTGGTCAAACAGATCATCAATACGAGGCAAAGGATAATGGTTCTTCACTGTAACCTTGTTCAACTGGCGATAATCAATACACATACGCATAGAACCATCCTTCTTCTTCACAAACAAGACAGGAGCGTCCTACGGTGAAACACTGGGTCGAATAAAACCCTTATCAAGCAATTCCTGTAACTGATCCTTCAACTCAGGAGGAGCCATAAAATATAGAGGAATGGAAATGGGCTGAGTTCCCTATAATAGATCAATGCCAAAATCAATGTCTCTATTGGGCGGCATGCCCGAAAGATCAGCTGGAAATACATCGGGATAATCCCGTACCACTGGGACTGAATCAACAGAAGGGGTATCATCACTGACATCTCTCACATAAGCTAAATATGCGGCACACCCCTTCTCAACCATACGCTGAGCTTTAAGGAAAGAGATAACTCTACTGGAAGTATGATCAAAAGTAACACTCCACTCAACACGCGGAATACCTAGTATAGCAAGCATCATGGTCTTGGCGTGACAATCAAGAATAGCAAAATGGGGTGACAACCAGTCCATGCCCAAGATAATATCAAAGTCAACTATACCGAGTAACAATAAATCCGCTCTGGTCTCAAAACCACGAATAGTAACCAGACATGACCGATAAACGTGATCCACAATAAGAGAATCCCCCACAGGAGTAGAAACATAAACGGGGGCACTCAAAGAATCTCGAGGAACACCCAAATGCGGAGCAAAGTAAGCATACACATAAGAATAAGTAAATCCCAGATCGAATAGAACCGATGCCTCTGTGTGACAAACCAGTATAATACCTGTAGTGATAGAGTCGGAGGAAATAGCCTCGGTACGAGCAGAAATAGCATAATATCTAGCCCTTCCCCTCTCTCAAGGGAGATCTCTATCTCCTCGACCTCTGCCCCTAGTCGGCTGGGCCGAGGGGGTAGCAGCTGGAGCTGTGATCATGGCCTGAGAACTCTACTGAGCATGCTGTGGCTGAGAAGTTTGTGGGGGTGCACTCCTCCCAAGTCTAGGGTAGTCCCTCATTACATGGCGGGTGTCACCACACTCAAAACAAGCTTTGGGAGGGCGCGGTGTCTATGACTGGCTCGGGCCAGATCTACTGGACTGACCTCTAAAAGCACCCCGCGCAGGAGGCGCGCTAGAAACTGGAGGTGCATAGTAAGGCTCCTGAGGTATAGGCGGAGCTGGAGCACTATTGGCTGCTAGAAGAGCTAAATGAATGGGGTGACTGACATAACCCCTACCATGACGACCTGCTGCTGGGGTACATGCACCAGAGTAATGGCCCGACTCTCGAGACCTCTTGGCCTGCCTCTCCACTCGCTCCCTAGCGAGCATACCCTCGATCATCCTAGCAATGCTCACTACCTGCTGGTAAGGAATGTCCATCTCCAACTCTCAAGCCATACTAGATCTGATGGGTGGGATAGGACCCTCAATGAACCTGCAAACTCTCTCTCGGACTGTAGCAACCAAGGTCGGTGCATGCCTGGCAAATCTGGTATAACGGATAGCATACTCCGAAACAGTCATAGCACCCTGGCGCAAATTCTCAAACTCTACGCGCCATGCGTTCCTGAGACTCTGGGGGACGAACTCTCTCATAAACATATCTGAGAACTGGGAGCAGCCTCGACTAGACTGTCTATCTCATAAGTGCACCACCAATCATAGGCGGCTCCCCGAAGCTGAAAAGCAGTAAAGGAAACCCCGCTGGACTCTACTATGCCCATAGTACGAAGAATACAGTGACACTCCTCTAGAAATCCCAAGGCATCATCTGATGCTAACCCACTGAATACTAGGGGGTCATACTTCTTGAACCTTTCGAGTCTCCGCTGCTCGTCCTCTGAAGAAGATGACCCGTCCTCGGGCTGAACTGACACTACAGGCAGTGCAGGAATAATCTCGAGAACTTGCTCAACCTACACTCGTTGCTCAGGAGTGTGAGCGGCGAGAGTTTGTGCTCCTCCCCCGGCCTGGGATGTGGTTGCAGCAAGGGGAAGTAACCCTTCCTGAGCTAAGGTGGTGTACATACTCATGAACTAAGCCAAAGTCTCCTGGAGAGCTAGAGTAGTAGCGACAGTAGAAGGCGTGCCAGGTGCCTGGGCTCCGGCTGGATCTGCTAGTGGTGCTTCGACGGCAGCTCGCACAGGTGCTCGGGTTGCACCACGTGCGCGTCCTCGACCTCTTCCCCGACCCTAGCCTCTGATGGATCTAGTAGGGGCGCGGGTGCCTGATCATCTCGAGCAGCACGTGTCCTCACCATCTGTGAGAGAATAGAAGATAAAAGTTTAGAATTGATGTCAAAAATACTGAACGACAAGTAAATCAATGAAATGAAGATTTTTCCTACACAGTTACATAACCTCTCGTAGATAAGTTACATAACCTCTCGTAGATAAGTACAGACGTCTCAGTACCGATCAGCAAGACTCTAATAAACCGGCCTGTGTCCCATGACTCTTATGAACCTAGAGCTCTGATACCGACCTGTCATGACCCCAGTTTGCCCTCCGTGAACATGTCGTGATGGCACCTAGTCCCTATAACTAGGCAAGCCTAACCTTGTGGAAAACAACATAACTTGCTGAATAATTTATTAAAACTGAACAACTAAAAATAAGAACTGAATATAAATGTAGCTCGGCATATACAACTCAATAATGCGGAAGTCTACAATATCACCCCAAAACCTGGAAACTCACAGGAAACAAAGGCTAAAGAAGTATTATAAATGCTCTAATCTCCAGAGTGTCTACATCAAGGGTACAATAGAAAACTAAGTACTATAGATAGAATAAAGAAGGAGACTCTTCGGTCTGCGGACGCTACAGATATACCTCGAAGTCTCCGTAGCTCTCCCTGCCTCAAGGATAGTGCGCCTGAGTGAAGGATCCTGGATCTGCACATGAAAAACATGCGCAGAAAAGGCATGAGTACACCACAATGGTATTCAGTAAGTGCCAAGCCTAACCTCGATTGGGTAGTGACGAGGAAGGTCAGGGCCCTACTGAGATAAAACACAATATATGATAGGATAAGGAAAACAGTATAGATAACGTCTACAGCGAGAATCTAAATAGGATAAACAAGGGAACAGTAATAGGAAGCACAAACAAAACAATATAAGGAATACTGCTCACATCAGGAAGTAATAGCCGGGGATCTCTTGGTATCCTCATTATATACACTACGGATCTCTTGGTATCCGGAAGATCTCTTGGTATCCGGAAGATCTCTTGGTATCCTCATCATATACGCGAGGGATCTCTTGGTATCTCGAGGATCTCTTGGTATCCTCAAATATTACATTTACATGTGCTAGGGTTCTATTGGTATCCTGCACCTCAGTCCAAAACATAACAAGTATAGGGGGATCTCCCAGGATGCCGTCCCGGAGTCCCAATTTAAAGCACATAATAACAGCCCAAAACGTTAGGATAAATGCTAAACTCAGAACAAGTAATAGAAATCCTAGCCTAGCATGCTTCACATAGTACAAACAAGACATTTTAAGCACTTAAGAAAGTAAGTAAAATAAGCATGCTTCTCTAAACTAGCATAGGATAAACTTACAATTCAAAATAAACAGATAAGCAAGAAAAACTCAATTTAAATACATCAAGTAAAACGGATTTCCAACAATTAGCTTAAGTATGCGCTCGTCACCTCACGTACGAAAACTTTCAATTACGAAATATCATGTCCTAAGGGGAAGAGGTCCCCCATACAAGGTTAGACAAGCCACTTACCTCGAACCGGCTAAAAAATCAACTAGGAACCACGCCTTTGCCACGAGTATCGGACTCTAAATGGCCCAAATCTATTCAATTCAATTACATATAGTAAATAATATCACAAACAACTGATTCTACTATTTAATTCAAAGCTAAGGCGTAAAATTAGGTAAAATAACCAAAATGCCCCTCAGACCAACATCTCGGAACCGGATAATTTTTACATTTTCAGAACCTTCGTACTCTCACGAGTCTATACATAATAAGAATACTGAAATCGGAGTCCAAATGACCTCTCAAATTCTCAATTATAGGTCTAAGAATTTTTCCCCCAATTTCTACCAAAATTTCGAAATTAAATGTTAAATTAACTAAAGATTGATGGAATATAACTAGAAAAGATCAAAGAAGTGTTTCCCAATGATTTCCTCTTCAAAACCCTCTCAAAATCGCCCTCTCTCGAGCTCCAATTTGATTTTTCCAACTTTTGAAACTAAACCCTCGAATTCACTATTTCTGACCAGTGATTTCCGCTTCTGCAGTTAAGGGACCGCTTCTGCGGTCTCACTTATGCAAAACATAAATCTCTTCTGTGACTTTCATTAAAGATCCAAGATTCCGCTTCTGTGGTCCTTTTCTCGCACAAGCGAATTCGCTTCTGCAAAATTCCCATCGCTTCTGCGTAACCTGACGGATATGCCCAAACTCGCTTCTGCGATGCAAGGCTGCTTCTACAGCTCCGCTTCTGCGGTTCCCTAGCTGCAGAAGGTGCAAAAGGGAAAAAATACTAGAAGCAAAAAAACTGATGTATCTCAACTTCCAAAATTCTTCCGTCGACCATCCAAAATCATCCCGAGGCCCCCGGGACCTCAACCAAAAGCACCAATAACACCTAATACCTCATTCAAACTTGTACCCATCCTTAAACCACCTAAAACTACGTCGGAAACTCGATTAAATCAAGGATTTGAGCCTAAGAACTTCCAATTTCATCAAAAAACACTTTCGATCAAAAACCTAACTAAAACACTTCCGAATGACCTAAAATTTTTCACACATGTCCCAAATGACATGACGGAGCTACTGCAACTTCCGGAATTCCATTCCGACCCTCAGATAAAAAACTCACTATCGGACCGAAAACTTCAAAAAATATAAACTTCGGCATTTCAAGCCTAAATTAGCTACGGACCTCCAAAATACATTTCGAACATGCTCCCAACCTCGAAATCACCTAACGGAGCTAACAAAACCATCAGATTTCCATTCCGAGGCCTTCTTCACACTGTTCCTACTGTGGACCACTTTCAAACTCTTAAGTTCTCACTTAGGGACTTAGTGTCCCAAAACTCTCCGAAACCCAACACCAGATGTCCCGGCAAACCAAAATAGCTGAAATGAACTTAGGGGAAGCAGTTAAAAGGGGATCGGGGCATTAATTCTTAAGACCGGCCGGGTCGTCACAGAGATGCAAACAGGAAGAATGAACCTGAAGAACCTCAACATGTCATTCACATGATCATCAGTGGAGTCGACATCCCATAGGGACCTATATTCAAACGTACCAAATTATCCATCACAAAGGAGAAATGCACTCGGGACTACATGTCCGAGGACACCCTCACATTCAGCAAAGAAGACATGCCTCACAACGATGCACTGGTAATTTCTATCCTTTTAAATAAATTTCAAGTTAAACATGTTCTCGTAGATCCAAGTATTTGGCAAATATAATCTGGTCAAGGGTCATGGAGTAGCTCAGGTTGCTTGGTCAAATCATACCAGCATCTCGAGTCTTGAATGGATTCAACATGGCAAATGAAACAATGAAGGGAGAAATCATCCTCCTAGTCAACGTGGCCGAAACCATACAAGACACCAAATTTCATATCATCGAAGGTGACATGAGTTATAATGCTTTGCTTGGAAGGCCGTGGATCCATAGCATGAGGGCGGTGCCATCGACCCTTAATCAAATGATAAAGCTTCTAATAAAGGATGGCGTGAAAACAGTATATGGAGAGCAACATGCAGATAAGGAGATGTTTGCAGTACACGACTTGGCACCAGCATCGACACCATCCACATCAGAAAAGTCAAAGGACAAATAGGTAGCCAAATAGCAATCACAACCCATACCCTCGGTTGAGCATGAGGTACAAGTGATTGATGAACAGGTGGTCGAGGATGAAGAAGAAGATTTCCTCATCCCCCGAGCCTTCGTTTCCCCTAAGGAATCGGATGCGATGAAGTCCACGATCGAAGAACTCGAGCAGGCCATATTGATCGAGCATCTTCCAGAATAAAAGATTAACCCTTGAACTCAAGAAAAAACTTATTTAATTTCTTATCAATAGCATTGATTGCTTCGCCTGGTCCCACTTAGATATGATAGGGATCCCACCGGAGATAACTACCCATCGACTAAGTTTCGATCCCAAATTTAAACCGGTGAAGCAAAAGAGGAGACCTCAATCCGAGGTAAAGTATGCATTCATCAAAGAGGAGGTAACCAAACTTCTCAAGAAAGGATCCATTAGCAAAGTAAAATATCTCGAATGGCTAGCTAACGTAGTGGTAGTCCCTAAAAAGGGAAATAAACTTAGAACGTGTGTAGACTACAATGATTTGAACAAAGCATGCCCTAAAGATTCTTTCCCACTGCCCAACATCGATCTTTTGATCGATGCTACGACCGGCCACGAGATCCTTAATTCTCTCGATGCCTACTCGGATACAACCAAATTCAAATGAACGCGGAGGACCAGGAAAGGACTTCGTTCATCATGAAATGTGGCACATATTCTTATAATGTAATGCCCTTTGGGCTAAAAAATGCAGGAGCCACATATCAATGCCTAGTTAATAAGATGTTCGAACATCAAATAGGAAAATCCATGGAAGTTTATATTGATGACATGCTAGTTAAGTCCCTGTGTGTAGAGGACCATTTGACCCATTTGCAGGTGACGTTCAATATCCTAAGAAAGTACAACATGAAGCTTAAACCCGAGAAGTACGCTTTTGGAGTGGGCGCAGGCAAGTTCTTGGGCTTCGTGGTGTCGAACAAGGGCATCGATATCAACCCCTATAAAATCAAATCCATCGAGAAATAACCATAGTGAACAATGTGAAAGCCATACAACGGCTAACCAGATGGATATCTGCCCTAGGCTGATTTTTCTCGAGGTCATCAGATCGGAGATATCATTTCTTTTCCCTACTCAAGAAGAAGAACCCTTCACATGGACTCTGGAGTGACAACAAGCCTAGGAAGGATTAAAATGGTTTGGTTCGAGAAGAGCAAGGTAAACAATTTCCTGTCTATTATGTGAGTCGGACCCTAGGATATGCTAAAGCAAGGTACCCACATTTGGAAAAGTTAGCTCTTGCATTAATAAGCTCATCGAGGAAATTAAAACTATATTTTCAATGCCATACTATATTTGTATTGACTATGTACCCATTTCAAAGTGTCTTGCATAAGCCCGAATTATCGGGAAGATTGGCCAAATGGGTCATCGAACTTGGAGGGTATGATATTTCGAATATCAGCCTCGAACGACTATCAATTCTCAAATTTGGCAGACTTTGTGGCTGATTTCGCGTCTGCCCTCGTACCCGAAGTAGAAAAGGAACTCTTGGTAAAAACGGGTATGTCATCGGGGGTTTGGACCCTCTTCACAGACGGTCCTTCAAATTTGAAAGGATCCGGGCTCGGCATTGTTTTAAAATCTCCTACAAGCAGTGTCATTAGGCAATCTATCAAAACTTCTAAATTGACTAACAATGAGGTCGAGTATGAGGCCATGATTGCAGGTCTCAAACTAGCCAAAGGCCTTACAGCAGAGGTCATCGAGGCAAAGTATGACTCCCTTTTGGTAGTAAATCAAGTAAATGGGAGCTTCGAGGTTCAAGACGATCGAATGTATATGTACTTAGACAAATTTCAAGTGACATTGCACCGCTTCAAGGAATGGACACTGGACCATGTATATCGAGAATAGAATAGCGAGGCCGATGCACTTGCAAACCTAGGTTCATCAGTTAAGAAGATGATATCATCTCGAGGACTATCGTCCAACTATCGAGGTTGGTGGTCGAAGAAGGCCATTCAGAAATTAATTCAACAATTTTAACGTAGGATTGGAGGAATAAGTACATCGACTACTTGAAAAATGGGAAGCTCCCCATGGTCCCAAAAGAGTAGAGAACACTTCGAGCCAAATCAACTCGATTCTCACTCGATGAAAATGGAACGTTGTATAGAAGAACCTTCGATGGACCACTGGCAGTGTGCTTGGGACCCGGGGACATCGATTATGTATTACGATAAATCCACGAGGGCACTTGTGGGAACCATTCTGGTGCCAACTCTTTAGCTCGCAAGGTGATCAGAAAGGAGTATTATTGGGATAGCATGGAAAAGGATACCAAGGAGTTCGTTCAAAGGTGTGATAAATGTCAAAGATTTGCACCGACTATCCATCAAACCGGTGAACAACTCCATTCAGTCCTATTTCCGTGGCCATTCATGAAATGGGGAATGGACATCGTCGACCCCCTACCAACGCACCAGGAAAAGCTAAATTTATTTTGCTTATGACTGACTACTTCTTAAATTAGGTAGAAGCACAGGACTTCGAGAAGATGCGAGAAAAAGAAGTCATCGACTTCATATGGGGTCACATCATATGTCAGTTCGAGATACCTGCCAAAATAGGATGTGACAATGGGAAACAATTCGTTGGTAGCATAGTGACCAAATTCCTCGAGGACCATAATATCAAAAGGATTCTATCAGCGCCTTACCACCCAAGTGAAAATGGTCAGGCTTAGTCCACAAACAAAACCATCATTCAAAACTTAAAGAAAAGGTTAAATGATGCAAATGGGAAATGGAGAGAAGTATTGACCGAGGTGCTATGGGCATATCGAACGACATAAAAGTCAACCATGGGGGAGACCCCTTTTTCCTTAGTATACAGGTCAGATGCATTGATCCAGTCGAAGTCGGGAAACCTAGCATCAGGTTTCAACATACCATCGAGGACTCGGACCAAGAAGCCATGAACACTTCTCTCGAGTTACTAGACGAGAAACGTGAGTCCATATTAATTCGAATGGCTGTGCAAAAAAAAAGGATCGAAAGGTATTACAACAGAAGGACAAAACTTTGATATTTTAGAGTCGTCCTAAGGAAAGTCACTCGAGACCCAAACGAAGGGAAACTAGCCCAAATTGGGAAGGACCATACCGTGTCCTCGGAGTCGTAGGGAAAGTATCCTACAAACTTTGCACAATGGAAGGCGAGCAACTACCAAACAATTGGAATATATCATTGCTCAAACACTATTACTGCTGAGGTATGACATTCTCCGCCTTTTTCCATTCATATTTAAAACTAACTCCTTACAGATGTTTGATTGGAAACATCGAGGCACCTTTCAGCCCGACGACCTTGGATTTTAAAGCATGTATTGCACTCTTTTTCCCTTAGATTGGGTTTGATACCAAATGGGTTTTACCGGCAAGTTTTTAACGAGGCAACACCTATATGCTACTTAAGGAATATTCAACAAGTATTCAAGGCTTCTTTTCAATCAACCTCGAAAACTGGAGGGCATCACCCTCGGAGGTCGCGTTCTCAAAGAAATCAATTCATGCCAAGGAGGGCCTTGATAGGAGAATATTGTAATGGGCCAACCGATCAAATGAATCGTGTCCATGTAGAATAGTCGAGCCCCCAGCGGCAAAACATGTATGCATCTATCAATCATTTGAAGAAGCATTCTTATTATACCGAAACATTTTGTGCCTCAAATAAGTCCACTATTTCCATATTTGTATTCCTACATGAAATGGCTCAAGGGCCAAAAATGCACCCGAATACTCGGGGATACGACTCAAGGTCCAACAATGCACCCAAATACTCAGGGACTGTCATCGACGATCAACACACCGAGTCATCAAAAACCCAAACTTATAAGACCTCAAAGAGGCAAACTCGAGCTCATACGACCTCAAAGAGGCATCCCATCGATATTAAGGCCAAGGCCATCACACTTGGAGACTAAAGGCTACAACCAAAATAATGCGGCTCAGAGACGTCCGACTCCCGTCATAAAACTAAATGCCTTCAAATACTTTGAAAAAATTGGTTAAATCAGGCTACCCTCGGCAAGAGCAAATTATAAGGGGCCTCGATAAAATCAGCCCTCGAATAATGCGAAGGCTTTGACAACATCAGACTTCGAAAAACCTCAAGAGGTATTCGATTAACTTTTTATATCAAATTATAAACGAGGTTCCAATCAATTGAACCTTCAAAAAAATCAAACGAATGTGAATACAAAAATACATACTAAGGTATACAAATTTTCACTTACTCTTTAACCAAAAGAGGGAAAAATTTATAGCCATTTTAGAGGCCGATTGGCCCTACCTGAAGAGCCTAAGGGCCAACCAAAAAGAGCCTAAGAGCCAACCTAAAAGAGACTAAGGTCCAACCTAAAGACCTAAGGGCCAATATTTAAAGAGCTTAAAGGCCGAAGTAGACCATGCTCGAGACCTTACCAGCTCGGACTCAGAAGTCTCGAGCTAAAACTTAGCTCGAAGATTGAACCTTAAGTGGTAACCTATTATCAGTCGTTGATCAAAACACAAAACTTGAGGGTCTACTCTACCCCGAATTTGAATCAACGCTCAAAGATTATATCATCAAAAATCAAGCAAACTTTGAAAAAAATTTGAAGGAAAACGATCAAGGAAAATCTTTTCCTTTTTATGTATATACAAAAAGATATTACACAGGATTCCTACAAAGCAAAAAATTATAAAAAGATAGAAAAAATTCTACCTACACCAGAGGGGCATTCCCCCTGGGACTAGTCTCTTCCCCGGGGGTAGCTTCTTTCGCAACCTCCTCCTCTTCATCATCTTCGATGTCATCATTATCGTCAGAGGAAAGGAAAAATTTGGCATCATCCTCGTCTGCCTTAGCTTGCTTTATCTCCTCGAAAAGATCGAACCCCTTAGCATGGGCCTCTTCGAGGGTCTCCTTCTGGGATCGGCGCCAGACATAGTCATTGCTTCTTTTCTCTCGGTCAGAAGCCCCACTCAACTCCATCTGAGCATCGGTAGCATCCTTCAAATATATGGCCACCATCCTATCAACATTGGCTTGTATTTCTCTAGCTTTGGCTCGGACTTCCACAACTTCAGCCTTGGCCTTCGCAAGACCAACCTCGAGCTCGGCTGTTCTGCCAGCCTGAACCAAGTTGCTCCCTTGAGCATTCTGAAGTTGAACCTCGAGGGCCGATACCTTCGCTAGCGCATAATTTTTAGCCACACCAAGGTTATCCATCTTCGCCTTCCATTTATTGCACTCGGAGTTGATTTGGTCGACCTTGCCATGAAGACTTTCCAGTGTCTCTATCTTTTGCTGTAGCTGAGACATTGAAGTATTAGCCTCCGAAGATAGGAGAGGTAGCCCGAATTTTTTCAGAATAGAGGTTACCTGGTTTTCTAACTCACTCTTGTATTCACGAGCTTTGGTCAACTCTGATCGAAGACGCTTCAATTCTTCCTCCTTTTTGTTAAGGAGAAGCCTAAGGGTTTTCTCCTCATTAGAAGCTCTACGCAACTCGGCTTCACAATGACGCAATGCGGTCTTCAATTTGTCGAAGGCCTACAAAAAGGAAGAAATGATTGATTAGACACAAAAAGAAAAGTATGGCATTGGAGAAATTGCAGTGACACTAAAATCTTACAATTGAGCAAAGACATTGAGCCTCCTCGAAGATTGAACTCGCATTCGCTGGGTCGGTCTCACCGACCCCAGTAAGCAACCCTGGAAGGGGTCATTTTCACTCGGGAATCTGCCTAGCTCAGACGTCTTCAAGTTCTAAGCATCCCTAATGGCAATCTCGGAGAAGGCCAGAAATGATGGGGAATGACCTACTATCATGGCCTCGGGGAGATCACCTGAGGTGCTCTATTCAGGAAAAGGAGCTTCGAAGCTTGCTCCCTTTGGAGTATTTTCAAAAGTTTGAGAAGTAGTTACCACGTCAGGTGATGCAGGGCCTTCATCCTTTTTTTTCCTCTTAAAGTTCCTTCCTCGAGGCTAGGGGACCCAATATCAGCAGGCTTGATAGCCTCGAAAGATTTCCTGGTTCGAGTCACCAGTGTCGAACCCTCCATCTCGTCATCGTCATCATCCATGAACTGGTGGACCGAGTCAATATCCACATTGATGATGACGTTTTTCTTAAATCTCCGATCGGGCTCTACTTGGCTTTGAGTGTCCTTGCTCTTCGAGGACCTTTTTCTCTTATTATCCTTCTTTGGCTTGGAGCCGAAGATCCTACTACTCCCCGATAGGGGGCAGACTTATCTCGAAGAACTCACCAATACCGGTGATAGAGGAATCAAGTCACATGAAGAAAGACATTCTTAATAAGAAAGGAAACATTATGATGTGTACCGTGGTGTTTTGCTTCTCATTTTCCCTTCGACAAGTCCTGCCACTTACGTTTGTCGTATGATAAAGTAGAAGCTAGTTTGCGAACCTAGTCCTTAAGGTCGAGTACCGCATTAGGCATCCACGGGACCGCTGCGGAAAAGGGAAAGGAATAATTGTGCAAAGTTTAGAAAAATTTATGGAAAATAACTAAAGCAAAAAATTCCACTCACGTTCGAAGTTCCATTTCTCGGGGAACGACAGGAACTCCTTGGGAATAACATCGACGGTCCTCACCCGGATGAACTGGCTCATCCAACCTCGATCCTTGTCTTCGTCATTACTGGCGAAGAAGGACTTGGTTGATCAGCATTGGAGTTTGATTAAACCTCGAAAATATTGAGGTCGATATAATCAGATGAGGTGGCTGAGGGTGAACTCGAGACCGGCCTTTTCGATGAAGAACCTCATCATTATTAAGATCCTCCAAAAGAACGGATGAATTTAGCCTGGTGTGACTTGATATCTTCGGCAGAATTCAAGCACGAGCGGGTCGAAGGGACCTAATGTAAAGTGGTATGTATACACACTTAGAAACCCTTCTACGTAAGTTATGATGTCCTCCTCACGAGAAGGTATTTGCAGAATGACCTTCTCTTCCCATTTACACTCCCTCCTTACAGCATCGAGGTGTTTTTCTCTCAATTGACCTTATGTCTTGATGCATGCTCTCTACAGCCGGGGACGTCGGGAGGGTTCTCGACTATAAAGTTCTTTTTCAAGGAAAACTTGCTCGGTACGATCTCGTGAAGCGCCGACGGTTTACTATCGGCCAGACGGGAAGTAAAAGTGGAGGTTCCTTCTTTCTGAGGAACGAACTTGGAAGTTTTTGCCATCGGTTCTTTAGAAAAATAAGGAAGAAATTAATAAACCAGCGAGGTTTTGAGCTAATACGGTGGAGGAACTGGTGGTGAAAAGGAAATGTATAGAGGAAAATAGGTGTTGCAAGGTGGAAAAGTTCTTAATGAGAAGAGAAAACAAGTATATAGACAGGAAGGCGGCAACAGTTCATTAATATTGATGGCTGACCGGCTCTGACATGCATTTAATGCTTTTGGGGAAGAGAACCGACGTGATGCTTCGGTCATTTCAACGCTTACGTCATAAGAGTGATGCCATCATAAAGGACTTAGAGAATTCAAATCGTTTCATATCATTTCATTCTAAGAAACGCGCGGACTATTTGTATACGATCTAAATCGGAGAGCTCGATTTCGAAGACTTGATCATACCTCAAGATCGAGTTTGGAAGCTCGAAGTAAGAATCGAGCCTGGTCGGGATATGCGCACCTCGAGAAGCAAATCGAAGACCCGTCATGATTTGCCTCGAGGATAGTACAATTTCGATGATACTTAAGAAAGAGCGGGAATTTCTCAAGGACACGTGAAGCAGGGCATAAATTAAGGGATAAGATTTGTACAAAATAGTACGAGTCTGTACTAGGTTATTATACGGATGTACCAATAGAATTCTTTACCATAATTGGAAATGTACCATATTAGGGTTTTCCCCTTCTTTATAAAGGGGACTCCAATTATTTATAAACATCATCTTATTCACTGCAATACAACATTCTATTTATGCTTTTCTCGTTTACTGTGCTCCACAATTGTTCTTCAGCTTTATTGTTTTACTTTATCGTTCATACTTTATTTGCTCTAACTCACCACGAGGCCCCCGAGATAATCGAGCTCGAGGTCCCCGTTGCTCTAACGACACTGGTTTGGTTTATCAATTCTTCTTACTTAAACCTAATATTACTTGTATATTCACTAGAATTGGAATAAATCACATATCTTTAAAAGTGCAAATCACATTTAATTGTTATTCACATTTTTCGAGGTAAACAATAGCCAAATAGCCAAACTAATTACATTCACAAACCAAATATATAAAAATTATATATAAAATATGTATATTATACATTAATTATATATCAAAAAATATATATTTTACTGGCTATTATTTTTTAAAGCGATTATACTGTGTAATTTTCCTCAAATATTATAAAATTTCTCTTCCACTAACAAACTTCCTCTTGGTATACAATTTATTTTCTATTTCTTTTTCTATTTTTATTTCATAATAATTGCGTTTACATTCCGCTAATATGATTTCGATAACTCTATCCATCATTTTAAGTAAATGGAAAGAAGTTACTTAATGTTTTTTATTTTAACTGTAATTTTGACTCTTGATCCCTCAAGACCTTTCTCACTTAAATCAATAACTAGACCATACCCTTAAATGCAAAATAAAAGCTAAATTTACAAATCCTGTCTAAGTAGCCATCATTTTCAATCTTTTCTTACCAAAAGCCACAATGAAATAGAGGAGCAAAAATGAATATAGAGTCATTATCCTTGTACCTTCTTTAGAACTCAGGGTAAACTGTACTACATTATAAGATTTTGGAACAAGGAAGTGATAACTTTGTTTATATTGAAGAGACTTAAGTTTGAAAAAGAAAGAAAACAAAAAAAGTAGAGCGTGACTCAAAGTAGAAACAATTTTCAACATTTGCTTTATTCTTCTTTCTTGTCATGATTCATAGGCCATATGTTCTTGTACTAAAAATTTGTGCTCTTTCCTTGAGGTGACCCCAATAAAAAAAGCGGAGATACAATATTTTCAAAACAAAAATGGAAAATATTACTTCTGGTTCTACTTTTATTTCTCTTTAACATCTTGAAAACAAGTAAACTTAATTCATAAAATGAGTAGGGGTGAGCGTCCGGGCTTTTTATATTGAATATAAAAATTTCGGTTTGGATATTCGATTTTCGAATTAAATAAATGACAATTCAAATAAGCACAAATTGGATCGAATTTTTTAAGTTTGGTTTTGGATTAATCGGTTTGGATATTTCGAATTTTCGGTTTTGAGCCTATAAATTTAGATGTTTCTTCTTCTTACAAAAATGAGCATCCAAATAAAGTATTCATGTTAATTACCTAAAAAGCTCCTCATTCTCACTACAATCATCTAAACAAAGTAATCAAGTAATGAAATGTCACGATCCTAGTTCACCAATTGTGAACACGTCATGACGACACCTAGTCTTCACGACCAGGTAAGCCTAACATATTGCGGAAGTAACGACATTTGCAAGATTTGTAATCAAAAGCTAAATAACATGAGTAATGTATACAGTTGCCGCATGGCACATACACTTTAATACTTTAAATTCTGAAACCATCCCAAAGACCCGGAAATCTACGGGCAACACAGGCTAAGAATAATACATAACACTGATCTAATCATCCGGAAAGTCTATATCAAGGAAGAACATAATAGCATCTAGCTAACTAAAGGGTAGAGTGAGAGGGAGACTCTCCGGTCTGCGGACGCGGCAGATATACCTCAAGTCTCTGAAATGCTCCCTGGAGCTACTGATAATGCGCATGTGTAGAGGTACCTGGATCTGCACATGAAAAACATGCGCAGAAGAGGCGTGAGTACACCATAGCGGTACTTAGTAAGTGCCAAGCCTAACCTCGGTTGGGTAGTGACGAGGAAAGGTCAGGGCCCTAATGAGACAAAAATAATATAGCAACAAAATATTAACAGTGTAGAAATCCGACGAAGCTAATGAACGCAGCAGTGTAATAAGACAACTCAATGTAATAATAATACTACAAAGACAGAACAGAAACGCAGAGTAAACACAACTAAATTGCAACAAGAATGCCAACGAGGATCTCCCAGGATACCGTCCTGTAGCCCTTTTCTCAACTGTCTAATGGATCTCTCGGGATAGCGTCCCGTCATCCAACTCTCATATCAATATCAAAGGATCTCTCGGGATACCGTCCCGTAGTCCAATCACCAGTGTAAAAGGGATCTCCCGGGATACCGTCCCGTAGTCCCAAAATAAAAGTGCAGGGGGATCTCCCGGGATACCATCCCGTAGTTCCAAAGTAAACAACAAAGGGAGGGGGGGGGGAAGCTCCCGGAATCCCACATCCGCAGTCCCAATGTAATACGCAACCAAAAATCAAAGAAATATTCAGAAATTGAAGTATAACAATATAAGGCAACAATAATTCTGACCTAACATGCTCCACGTAATTACAATTAAGGCAATTTAAGCAAATAGGCAATTTGGGTTAATTAAACATTCTTTTCTATACTAGCACAGGCTATAATAGCAAGTAGGATAAAGCAAATAGGACGAAAATCCAATTCAAGTATTTTAAGTAAAAACTCGGGTTTCAACAAATAGCTCAAGTACGCGCTCGTCACCTCACGTACAAGGCATTCAATTACCAATTATCACATCCTAAGGGACGAAGTCCCCCACACAAGGTTAGACAAGCCACTTACCTCGAACTGGTGCAAAATCAACGAAGGAACGATGCATTTGCCATGAGTATACGACTCCAAATGGCCCAAATCTATTCAATACAATTACATATCGTAAATAATATTGTAAACAACTGATTCCACTATTAAAATTAAAGCTAGGGTGCGAAAATAGGTAAAATAACCAAAACGCCCCTCCAGCCAACATCTCGGAATCGAATAATTTTCACATTTTCAGAACCCTCGTACTCTCACGAGTCTAACCATATAAAAATCTCCCCAAATCGGAGGTCAAATTCCCACTCAAAATCACATAATTAAGTCTAATAAGTTTCACCCATTTTTTTCAATTTGTGACCTTGAATTTGAATTTTAGTGGTTGATTTAACTAGGAAATGATGAAATATAACTAAAAAGGATCAAAGCAACGTTACCCAATGATCTTCTCTTCAAAACTCACTCAAAATCGCCTTCTCCCGAGCTCTCAATTGATTTTTCCAACTTTGAAATAAACCCTCGAATTTTCTCCTTTTCAGAACAGTGGTTTCCACTTTCGCGGCCCAGGGGCCGCTCCTGCGGTCCCGCTTTTGCAAAAGAATCAATCGCTTTTGCGGTTCAACTAATGAGACCAAAGTCCGCTTCTGCGGACCAGTAACCACATTTGTGGTTCCGCTTATGCGGAAAGGAGACCGCTTATGCAGTTCTCCTGAGGTGGGGCCAATTCCGCTTATACGGTGACGAAGCCGCTTATGCAGCGCCTCTTCTGCGGTTCCCAAGCCGCAAAAGCGGAAATACCAGAAGAATTAATATCAGCTGCAACCAAACTTAGAAATTTACTCCGTTAGCCATCCGAAATCATCCCGAGGCCCCCAGGACCTCAACCAAAAGCACCAATACCACCTAATACCTTATTCAAACTTGTATCAATCCTCAAAACATCTCAAAAAACACCGGAAACCCGATTAAATCAAGGATTCAAGCCTAAGAACTTCAAATTCATCCAAAATACGCTTTCGATCGAAAACCTAACCAAACCTCATCCGAATGACCTGAAATTTTGCACACACATCCCAAATGACATGACGGGGCTACAACAACTTCCGGAATTCAAATCCGACTCTCGGATCAAAAACTCACTATCGGACCGTAAACTTCAAAAATTCAAACTTCGGCATTTCAAGCCTAAATGAGCTACGAACCTCCAAATTACATTCGAACACGCTCCCAACCCCGAAATCACCTAACGAAGCTAACAGAACCATCAAATTTCCATTCTGAGGTCGTCTTTATACTATTCTGACTACGAACCATTTTCCAACTCTTAAGCTCTTATTTAGGGACTAAGTGTCCCAAAACACTCCGAATCCTAATACCGAACGTCCCGGCAAACCAAAATAGCAGAAATGGACTTAGGGAAAATAGTTAATGGGGGATCGGGGCTTAAATTCCAAAAACGACCGGCTGGGTCGTTACATCCTCCTACACTTAAATATTCGTTCGTCCTCGAACGAGCATAGAGAACATACCTGAAGTAGCATAAAGATGAGGGTACTGGCTGCGCATATCCTGCTCGGTCTCCCATGTCGCCTCCTCAGCCGGCTGACCCCGCCACTGGACCTTCACTGAAGCGATGTTATTTGACCTCAACTTTCTGATCTGCCTGTCCAAAATAGCCACTGGCTCCTTAACATAGGATAGATCCTTGTCCAACTGGACTGAACTGAAATCCAACACATGCGACGGGTCACCGTGATATCTCCGAAGCATCGAAACATGAAATACCGGATGAACCTCAACTAGGTTGGGAGGTAAGGCAAGCTCATAAGCAACCTCCCCAACTCGCCTCAAGATCTCAAAAGGCCCAATAAATATCGGACTCAGCTTCCCTTTCTTTCCAACCTCATGACGCCCTTCATAGGCGAGACCCGAAGCAGAACCCTCTCGCCAACCATATATGCCACATCACGAACCTTCTTGTCCACGTACTCTTCTGTCTAGACTGGGCTGCACGGAGTCTATCCTGAATCACTTTAACCTTTTCCATCGCATCCTGAACCATCTTTGTGCCCAATAGCCTAGCCTCACCCGGCTCGAACCAACCCACCTGAGATCTGCACCTCCTACCATATAAGGCCTCATACGGCGCCATCTGAATGTTGGACTGATAGCTGTTGTTATAAGCAAACTCCGCCAGTGGCAGGAAATGGTCCCATGAACCTCCAAACTCAATCACGCACGCACGGAGCATATCCTCCAGAATCTGAATAGTGCGCTCGAACTGTCCGTCCGTCTGGGGTGGAATGTCGTGCTCAACTCCACTTGAGTGCCTAACTCCTGCTGCACGGCTCTCCAGAACCGCGATGTAAACTGAGTGCCTTTGTCTGAGATGATAGAAACCGGAATTCCATGCAACCGGACGATCTCCCTGATATAGATCTCCTTCAACCGCTCTGATGAATATGTGGTACACACAGGTATGAAATGAGTGGACTTGGTCAGTCGATCCACAATGACCCAAATAGAATCAAACTTCCTTACGGTCCGTGGAAGTCCAGATACGAAGTCCATGGTGATACGCTCCCACTTCCACTCTGGAATCTCAATCTGCTGTAGCAATCCACCCGGACGCTGGTGCTCATACTTCACCTGCTGTCAGTTGAGGCATCTAGACACGTAGTCAACTATATCATTTTTCATCCGCCTCCACCAGTAGTGCTGCCTCTAGTCCCGATACATCTTCGCGGCACCCGGATGGATAGAATACCGCGAGCTATGGGCCTCTGCTAGAATCAACTCTCGAAGGTCATCGACATTGGGCACACAAATCCGGCCCTGCATCCTCAACACTCCATCATCCCCGATGGTAACATCTTTGGCATCACCATGCCAAACTCTGTCCTGAAGGACAAGCAAATGAGGGTCATCAAACTGCCGCTCCCTAATGCGATCAAATAGGGAAGACCGAGAAACCACACAGGCTAGAACCCGACTGGGCTCTGAAAGGTCCAGTCTCACGAATTGCCTGGATAAAGCCTGAACATCCATTGACATAGGTCTCTCTGAGGCTGGTAGATATGCCAAACTCCCCAAACTCTCCGCCCGGCGACTCAAGGCATCGGTAAC
>MU692065.1:0-14081 GCA_026770625.1 Nicotiana glauca
TCACTTAAATTGGAAAAACTCCTTCGCCCATTTTACCCCCTCGGGGTGGGGTCGCGCCGAAAGGAGGTGTGACAACTATCGGTCCAATTTGACCCAAGCACACGTCAAAAAAATGACAAAAATCTAAAATAACCGGGTCAATGGCCGGTTTAAATCCTAAAGTGAAAGGGTAGGTGTAAACAAAAGAATAGCCTATTATGTAAGAGGAAATTCTTTGATTTGGATTAGGGATAATAATAGGAAAATCTTCAGGCCAATGACATTCCTTTCGAACTACGGGTGCTAAAACATTTGTAATTTGAGTGGGATGGAGATCAGCATGGTCTAATGTGGAAACTTGAGTTTTTAAAGATTCTCTATCGTGATAAAAGAAAAATTCAATCGGGATTATTTCATCCACCAAGGGTTCACGCATTGGTTCAGAATCCTTATCTCGAGAAGAACTCCTCTGAGAGTGCGAACCCCTGGTCCTAGAAGAAGGGCCAGAACTAGAAGGGGGAGTTGAAGTGCCACCACGAACAGAGCCTAAGTTGCGTAATCTACCTCCTCTTTTATGCCTTATCAGAGCATTAGGGAAGTTACTCAGAATAGGAGTTTTTCTAGGGTTAGAACTCGAAGAAGCCATGGATATAAATGTTAAAGCAAAGCAAGAAATAATTCAAAGTAAAAGTGTTCAATACGCTTTATGAAGAACAAGACAAAAAGAGGGGCTATATTTATACTATTGGGAAAAAGTACGATGATGAAGGAACCGCAATGATGATAACTGATACTTCATAAAAAATGAAGCCGAAAAGAAAGCCTAAAAAAAGAAGTGCTGCAAAATGGTGTAACCAATGAGGAAATGACACGTGTCTAGTACATTAAAGGAAGTGACATTTGAAGCGTCAACTTTATCAGAGCATTAATGGTGACAAAAATTCTCCTTTAATGAATTCCACTTCCCAAGTATTCAAACCGATGAATAAATGAAAAGTGAGGGGACTATCTGTATTGGAAAAAATTGTATGGATGATGATGTGTCATGACACATGGTGTAAACAATAGGTGATAATTGGTCTGAGAATTATAGACTGGTTCGGACAAGAAAAGAGGTACGATACAAAAGGACTAAAAGGGGAGGTACGAGACAGAAGGTTAAAAATAGGTACGGGATAAGAGGCTCAGTAACCCTGTGCCTATTTAAGTTGACCCCGTACCTATTTAAGTTCAATTACCTACGAGCAACGGGAAGAATAATGAACCGGGCTAAAGGAGAAGGTAGCAATACCGCATTTTAAGAGTAATCAATGTTGGAACCGTTGAGGAATATTTCTATTCAATGTTATGATTATGTAGCGTAGCATTTAATGTCATTAAATATTCATAATAGCCTCATTATGACTTAGATGTAACGGACATCCCTAAAGATTCCAAAAAAAGATCTATAAAAGGGGAAATATGTAATCAATTGAGACACAAGTTACTACTGAAATATACTCTGATTTACTAGCTTAAACATTTGAGTACTACGAAATTTCCTTCTTTATTTACTATTTTCGATTATCAGTAACCCGATTCTTCTAAATTCTAACTTTGACTAAAAGTCTATTTTGGTTAAACAACGTGCACAAATAATTGTGCTTTTTGCGCCTAACAGAAATAAAAATTCATTACTTGCACCAACTTATAACAAAGGTTAATAGATAAATTTGCATTAACCATATAAAACATAACGGTTGATTGATTTAAACCATAAAAAATGTATCATAACATATAAAACTGAGTAGCATCATGATTAAATTAAAATTTACACATGAATTAATTTATGTTTAAATAGAAAAATTATGTAAAAAAGACATTATATACATCTATTGTAACCGTATGCACCGATATTTTTCATTTTTATATATATATATATACACCCTTCCTTCTCCTCATAATAAAGTGGAGTCGCTAGTGTGTACTGTTTGGAAAAGAAAAGAAAGGAATGTTTGAATAACAAAAAGGGGACAACAAAAGAAAATGGTAGGAAAGGGAAGGTATGGTAAAACAAATACGATTGCGATTTAAGAAAATAACAATTTTGTCCTTTTGCTTCATTATGCTTTTAATCCTCGTGTTGTATGATTGAACATATGTGAACTTCAATTTGGTCCCTAAGCTAACGGTAACTAACTGAACTTAAAAGTTTAATAGAATCCTAATCTCTTAAAAAATAGAAAATTAAATAAATACAATCAAACTTTTCTATAAAAATCTTATTTGTTTTGAATATTTTTGGATGTTATAGCGAAGTATTGTTATAGTGAACATATATTATAATATAACATGAAAATTGATTCTGAAAAAGGTTTGACTTTTATAGTGAAGTGTTGTTCTACAGAAATATCGTTATAAAGAGACCTAATTGTAGTCGAAATGAACAGAACTTGAGGAAGACTCCTCTTTATCCGCCAAACCCGCTACCGATGATCATATTTACCCTCATCTTTATCCTCTTGTTACTTTAGTATTCGTTCTTTCCGCCATCGCTATATCAGTACAACAAGAAATTTTTCTTCTAAAAATTCTCTCAAAATTGAAGCAATCAAAAAATAATAATAAAGCACGAGTTGCCCGTGACTGCTAGCTAGGTTTTGACTTTTCTCTAGCAATCAAGAATTTTTTTTTAATGGAAGATGAAATTTCTTGCTAGTTTTTTTACCAATAAGAAGAAGCCATTTTGAAAGAAGTTAGAAGGAAGGAGTTACACCCGAGATAACAAAACCCATATCTTAACGATTTTTAACTAATTTTCATAAAAATAGTACTAGTTAACTATGCTAGGCTCAAAGGATAATTTGAAACCGTTTACAAGTTAGAGACCAATAAATATGTAGCTTGTGGAAGTATTTATCTAAATTATATGCTTAAAAAGTTGGTTGTCTTTTAGAAGTGTATTAGATTAGAATGCCTTAAAAGTAAATTGTTTGACCAAAAAGTGTTAAACTTTTTAGTTAAACTAATTAATGATGAGATATAGGATGAATCTTAGTTAAGAATAATAAATTCTAAACGAAATGTGTTAAGGAATCAATGTGGAGAACGACGTTTGATAGCGTTTAATAGCACGTTTATATTCAATGAATGCTAGTACATGTGATAACATAAATATATAATAAATATGGAGGATGATAATCTATATATAATAAAAGGAGAAACAAAGCACATTATTAAGACAAGCGGCATAACCAAAAAAAGCCAAGTGTCAATATTAAGATAAAATAAACTAACTTTTTAACTAAAAAAACTTCTTAAATTTTGAATTAATTGGTTAATCTATTTGAATTAATAAATATAGTTATATTATAATTAGCTATATTAAAAAAATAAAAATATAAAAAAAAAATAACTACTTATTCAAATTGGGGAGTAGTTTCACTTTGGAGTTTTAAGTTATCTTACAAATAAAAAAATTTAAAAAAAATAAATTTTCTACAATAAAAAAAAACAAAAATATTAATAATTAAAAGTGGCATTATTAAGACAAAATAAACTACCTTTTTAACAAAAAAACCTTCTTAAATTTTTTAATTAATTGGTTATTTTATTTGAATTATAAATATACATATCATATAATTAGATATACTAAAAATAGGAAAGTATAAATATATAAAAATAACTACTCAATAAGACGCCAAGTATTGATTCAAAATTATTTTAAATATAAAACGAAACTAAAAAATAAAAATTTGTCAATTCAAATTTGGGAGTGGTTTCAAGTTGGAGTTTTATGAAAAAAAACTACTTTTCTAACTAATTTTTTGAATTAATTGGTTACTCTATTTGAATTAATAAATATAGATATCTTATAATTAGCTATAAAAACGAAAAAAAAATTACTAATTCAAATTGGGGAGTGGTTTCAAGTTGGAGTTTTAAGAATATATTAAATAAAAAAACAAATGAAAAAATATAAAATTAGTCATAATAAAAAAATGGAAATATATAAATAAAAGAAATACCCATTCAAATTTAGGAGTAGTTTCAAGTTGGAGATATTTTAAAATAAAAAATAAAAAAAAAAGAAAATAACTTTCAATTCAAATGAAAACTACAAGAAGTCAAATTGGGGAGTAGTTTCAAGTTGGAGTTTTACAAATATTTTAAAATAAAATAAATTAGCTATAATAAAAAAATATTACTTTATTTAAATTTTTAATAAACTACAAAAATTTAAAAACTAATCAAATAAGTATTACAGTAGAAAGTAATGTACGAAAATAGGGGGATAGAGATAATTTCATGATATTTATATTTTAAATAAATTAAAAATTAAAAGATAAATAGATAACACTCAAGAAAATTATCAATAGTTCTAAGTACTTGCTAATTCAATAACAAAAATAAAAATGATCAAAATTTTTATTTCATTACTGTATGATGTGTATCCTTTAATTATGTATAGATTGTGTTATATTTCTGTACACTATATTAAATAAGAAAACACAACTAATATTTATTAAGTCAATATGATATATTAGATCATAATTTATAAGGTTAATATTTTGTCAAATTATCCGCGCATCGCGCGGGTTCTTATACTAGTTAATGTAATAAGAAGGAATCTACCACCCAATGATTATATGATTTGGATGGTTCCTTCTCTTGACAACAACGTGGAAAGAAGGGAAATGAAGATGATAATGAAATCTTTGGATCTTGTGGATCAAGACCAAGTAACATGCACTTGAGTAATATGGTCAATGAACAAGGCAACTTTTCGTATATTCTCTCGAGTCAACCTTTTACAATGTATATGTCTCTCAGAAAGTGAAGATCCCTCCTTTTGTTCTCTATCTCTTCTTATTTATAAGGGATATCTCCAAGAAACCCTAAAAAGTACAAAATAAGGAATATCTAAAGGAATATTCCTTGTGTCCATATCTGAACCTATTATATCATTATTTCTTCACTTCAGCTGCTCGTCCTTGACAACAGTCCTCTTGATGACGGCTTCCCGTTATTACACCGTGATCGACCCGTCCTTGATCCCGTTTATCTACTATTACCAAATCGCCGAATTTAGACCAATACATAAATATTATTTATTATTAACATATCTGTTGATCTTTTTGTTTTCACCTCAATCCCAAGCTCTCTTCATTTACAACCGAAATGAAGTAGAATTGAAATAGTGCTCTTCATTTTACCTAGTTTGGTATGAGGTATAAGATTAAAATTAACACCGGAATAATTTATACTTTATATAAGGTGGGGTAATTAGCATCGGTATAGCTTATTCATTCTTCTTACAAATTATGCAATTGTTATATTTAATACAACATACCAAACAATGGATAAAAATAATCTCAGCGTAACTAATTCCGGTATAACTTATTCCATCATAACATATACCAGTATAACTTGTCCCAACATAAGCCGTATTCAAACCAAACGACCCTGAGAGTACTGTTCTTCAATTGCTCTATAGAGAGTTTGAATGTTATTAAGGAGGAACCAAGAATGAGCGAAAAATCTACAAGAACTGAAGTAACGAAGTTTCATGTCTTCAACAGTTTTGCAGATTACATTAGCACATTGAAACTTGAGAATGAGGTTCCGATGTACATCTTTTCCTTTTTATTTGTTTTTAAATAAAATTTAAATAATTTTTTTTTTTTAAAGTTTACTAGTTTCGTTAGTTTAGTTAATTTGAGGGACTAAAATTACTTGATCGGGTTATAATTTAAAGTTAAGAGCATTCAGTCGAATAATTTAAGGACTAAAAACAGAATTAAGCAATAAGGACCAAAATTGTTATTTTCCCTTTTGTAACGAAATAATAAAGAAGAATATTGCAATGAAAGAGAGAGAAAATTCTTATTGATTTGGAATGATTTACAATGGAATAGAACCCCTTTATTTATAGGGAAAAAGTGACTTAGCCATCAAGTAACAAACCCTAAAATCTCTCTAAAATATAGATATTTACCATAAATAAAATATTATTTATAACACTCCACCTTGAATGTTTATTTACCAGATAATGCACCTCGTTAAAACCTTGACTAAAATAAAACTCAATGGCAAAAAATTCTAGAGAAGGAAAAAGAGTACACATATCTAACAATACGCTTTTTGGTTGCCTCGTTAAAAACCTTGCAAGGAAAACTCATTGGGGCAAAATCTTGTAACGAAAAAAGAGTACAAATGCGTATTAACTCCCCGTGATGAGAGCATCAATTCACATCCTTGAGCCTTCACATCCCAATCTTGTACACTAGCTTCTTGAAGGTTGATGTCAGCATAGATTTGGTGAATAAATCAGCCATATTAACTCCAATGAATATGTTGCACCTTGAAAATCCTTGCTATCACATTATTATGCTTATAGTTATAGCAAGATACAAATGTGCATAATTGTACTTAGGATGTGGTACTTTAGGACCAAGAATTATATATGCTTTAAGTGATTTGAATCCTTCAGGGATTGTCATATAAGTTAAGTTATATAAGCCATTTAAATAGACTTTAGGTATATATCAAGTTTTCATGTTATGATAGACATATAAGATAGATAAAAGTGATTACACACACCATTGACTTTATACTTTCAAATGTTTGAACTACAAGTCAAAAACTACATGTTTTTCATATGAAACCAATTTTACTTGAATTGTTTCTCATCCATTTGGCCAATATTTTTGTGTATGTATTCGACAAACTTAAGATCCTCATCTATACTTAGTGTTATCATAGATGTCGTCGACGAACATTTTATATTGGTTCTAATATTTTTTCATAAAGACATGGCATAGAGATCTATTCTTTCATATTTTCAGGTATCTGAATCTCTGCTGAGATTTTATGAAGTGTTATGTCATATGATCTTCTAGATCACTTTTCTCCTTATTATGATCATTTTGATCATTTGCCCATCTTCTTTATCAAGAAGTTTATTTGAAACCGGTTTGTTTATACGTTTAAGTGTACCATAGACTTTGTCCTTCTAGGACTTATTCTAATATGAGCATTTGCAATGAGAATATTGTTACTTTCTTTGGGTCCGCAAATGCGTTTGGCATGCTTTGCAACATATTGCAGATGAATTGTTTTTTTATGAACTTCAAGTTCATATATTTTTATTCGAGGATCTAGATGTACAAATGATAATTCATTCCACGTAATTTTTTCTCAATTGTTTATCATGTCTCCCCCCATGTTAGAAAAACTAACTTGCTTCCTCAACTTTGGAAACCCACATTTGTACGTTATAGTGTTAATCAAAATATACACAACACATCAATAATAATAAGATGAAATTATTTGATTCTTGATCCTGAACCATTAGTGAAGGGAAAATGTAATATACTTTCATATATAACATATATCAAACTGATATAGATAACTTTGTTCTCATAAGCACAATTTAGCTATTAAGTGAAGGCACTCAATAAATTATTTTGCCAAATCAACTGTGATGTAAACCAACTTATCAAGATGAAAAGAATATAACATTTGGAAATTATGCTCTAGCTTAAATTATTGAGCAAGTTACCTCACAATCACTAGGTTACGGGTTAATAATAATCGCACATGTAACCATCTCATAGATACATCTTATGTGATATACTCAAACATCCTTCTAGAGGTGAGTGAGGTATATTCACTACCACTAGCACGTTCATACTCTTCCAAGACATGTTATCACATTCACATCATGAATAGATCATAATCATCTATACGTAATCTCATGTCAAATTGATGCTAAATTTCATAGAGTGAAGGATTATTTTGAGAATCCTTAATATTCTCATTACCACAATGATGACTATTATACTTTCGTCTATTCCCACGTCCACATCCATTGATACCTTCACGGTAATAATTTTATCTTCTTTCAGACTTATTACATATTGCTACCGTATTCTCTTAAGGGATTGAGAATGAAGCAAATTCAATGGGACGAGTTTGCACTTCTTGTGCCCATAATCATACATGAATTTGAACATGGCAATGCATAGAAATTTTATTACTTCGGGTGGTTATAATTTCTTACAAGCTCCATTAGAGTAGTAATCAAAATTTATTGTCTTTGTTTGTATTTAAAATTAAATTATAAAATGTCAAGAATTTAAAAGAGAAAAATAAGGTAAAATACTTACCTTAAATCCAGAATTTATTCCTGATGGAAATTTATGGGACAATTAGTAATCATTATACTCAATATTATGTATAAGTTGAACACCATGCACGTATCCCAAAGCCTCTACTCAATTGGTCGGAGTCTCGTACTGATAACATGTAATGAAATACTAATAAAGAAGAATATTGCAAAGAAAGATAACATGTAATGAAATACTAATAAAGAAGAATATTGCAAAGAAAGAGAGAGAGAATTCTTATTGATTTAGGATGAATTACAATGGAATAGAAACCCTCTATTTATGTAAAAGTGACTTAGCCACCAAGTAACAAACTCTAAAATCTCTCTAAAATATAGACATTCACCATATATAAAATACTATTTATAACACCTTTTGATTTATAATTATTTTTTTTCTCTGGGATTTTGATTTACTCATGTATTGAATTTTGCTTCCTTCTCAGTTTTTCACATCCAAACAAAGTCTTATGTGAAACCCGATCCTAATTTCAGTCGGGTCCATAAAACACCAAGTGACCCTTATTCGGACTTCGGAGCTTCCAAATAGCACGGACGTTAGGGCTTATATACCAAAATACGAATTATTCGAAACGAGTCCTGCAACGCCAATTGATCTTGATCTTCTGTCCTGTACTTCCAACCACTCTCCAAAGCTTCTCATCAGCTGTATACGGAAAATGGCCGGCGGAGGAGACCATTCTCCTGGTGGAGACTTCAGGGCTAAGGTCTGGAGTATGAGTGGTGGGCCCTACTGTAGGCCCAAGCATTGGCAGCGTAATACCGCTATTGCCCTTGCCGGAATCGTACTCATCTGCATTCCTGTGGCTTTGAAATCCGCCGAGCTTGAGGTCAGTTTAGCCAACTCTATACCACCCCCTCCCCCAACAAATCTGAAATGTATTGATAGTTGTTTGGAAATTGCCGCGAAGATTCATTTGTGTTACTTTTCATAAATTTGATAAGCATCTCATCTTGAGTTTTAGCTTTAGTCTTTTTAGGGCAGAAGGCAAGTATTATATTTTGTGCTTTGTGGCACAGCGAGGAATATGATTTAGTTATATGGAAACGTGGGATGATTTAGTTATGTTGAAATGTGGAACAATATTGGCTGGTGCTGGCAGGAATTAGAAATTTATGGTCAAAACCCATCAAAAGTTGAATGCTCAATCGCAGAGCCTTGATGTTAAACTAACAGGGTTCTTGGATTGATTGGTCAAACTATGGATAATCCTGCCTCGTGAATTACCTTTATTTTACCTTTTAGGCCATTCTAGTACCAGCCTTTTAGCACCTAAGTAGTGTTGTCAAAGGCTCATATAAGGCGAGTTTAAGCCCGAAAGCTCAGAAAAGCTCAAAGATAGTGCTTCGCATCGCTTAAGCTGCACTTCAGTGTAGGAAAGGCACTAAGACATGTACCTCATTACCCTTAAGTTTTATCTTGAATCAAGCGGTACTAAAATATAAATATAATAGGCGAAGAATATATTAATCGTTAGGAACACACCTTGAATGACTATTTTCTTGCATTACATATATATTTTTACTTTTTTTTATTCATTGTGTCTTTTTTAACTAAAGCCCACACTTTAATTGCGGCTTGCGCAATAAGCCCCAATAGACCTAGAGCGCTTTTTAAAGCTTTTCGCCTATGACAATACCACACCTAAGGGTGTGGCCTAGTGGTCAATGAAGCAGGTGAGAACCATGAGGTTTAAGGTTCACTCCCGCGGAGGTAAAAAACGCTATGTGATTTCTTCCCATCTATCCAAGCGTTGGTGGATAGAGTTACATGGTACATCTTGTTCTCGGGGGAGGTGGCAGATATCACGTGGAATTGGTTGAGGTGCGTGCATGCTGGCCCGGACATCACTGTTATTAAAAGAAAATAAAAATACCAGCCTTTTGAAACTAGGTGCAACCCCAGTGGCAAAAATTGGGTATCCATCTCAACTCTTAAACCCACTTTTCTATATCCATAGTCTTATCTGCAAGGAATAAAAAATGTCTTTATAAGTCTCTGAGAAGTGTGTATGACTATATCTACTTTCATAGATCTATTTTACATGTAATTAAGATTTATATAACAAGTAAAGTTTGGTTCTAGATCATTCATCATTCTGATTATGATTTCTAAGGAAACAGCAGAAATCACAAAATTTGGTATCAATAGAAATTGATAGTGCTAGGATTACATTCCGTGGCTCTAATCGAATATACTCTTACCTGGAGTCTTCTTCCACGGAAAATATCAAGTTGGCTAAGATAAGTACTTTACTTATCTTTCACTTCAGGCTGCGTTTACTTGGATATTGGAAATGCTCAGTAATTTTATTATGTTAAATGAGCAGAAAAAGTCTTGCAAGAAAGTCAAATTAAGCAGACTTGACATGGTCATGGTGAAACATTTTTAATTAGTGTTCCCATTTTTTGCTCCTTCCGCAGGATATCTAATTCGTCTACTTAGGTCTTGCATATTCGAACAATTAGAAAATGGGTAGAATTCAAGCTGAATACACATATAGTTTGTGTACTCAATATTACAAGTGTGTCAATCCTGGCTAAGCCATTCGCATTCTCTAACTTTTGGTGTGAAAGACTTAAGTTTCAGAGAAAAGCAACCCATTCAGAGTTGGTCTCCTATGATAAAGGCAACAAGAAGCTGCAGCTTCCATTCTATTGATGTGGCATCACATCAAACACAATTAGTGAATTTTTTGCCATGTGTACAATTTTTATTTCCTTTCCAAAGTTTTTTACGAAGTGTCAGTTTATTTTCTGTTGTCTTACATATGAGCTGTCACTCTTAAAGAATTATTGATGTCTAAGTTGCTATCTATCATTTTGTTTTTGATAAGGTAAATAATTTTATTAAGAATTGGGGACTAACCCCGTATACAAGCCGTATACCAAAAAGAGAACCTACACCAAAATATAATTCTCAACAAAAGAGATCCAATCCTCTACACAAATAGGGACCTTATGAGTACACCAAAAAGAAACTAGGAACAAGAAACTACTTTGCAACTTCACAAAATCTTGTTCTACCCCTTCAAAAGCCCTCCTATTTCTCTCTTTCCATATCACCCACATGATTGCTAAGGGAGCGACACTCCATGCCCTTAAACTTCTCTTTCCACTCATGTGAACCCAACTATGCAACGCCTCCTTCACTATACCCGGTATCGCCCGTTACACCCCAAATAAATTAAGAATCACTCTCCACAACCGACTACCCACTTTACAATGCAATAGGAGATGATCTACATCTTCGCCCGAGTTTTTGCATATGAAGCACTAACTAACATAGGTTATCCTTCTCTTTCTCAGATTTTCCGATGTCAAAATCGCTCTCCTCGCAGCAAACCACACAAAGAAACACACCTTTCTTGGTGCTCTGGGAATCCAAATAGAGTAATGAGGGAAAACTTGTTCCTCTCACTAATAACCTCTCATAATAAGATTTAACCGTGAATAATCCATTTTTACTCTCCCGCCATCTCCATACATCTGATACATTATTCGGTGTATCCAACCCATACAATAACTCAACCTGATTGTGAAATTCTTCCATCTCTCAATCCTGTAGGTTCTTTCTAAATCTCAAATCCCAATGAAGCACCCCTCCGTGGGACCTACAAATTTGTTGGACCATCATCTCTCTCTGGCAAGATACTCTATATAAGTTAAGGAAAGCGTCCCTCAAGTCGTTCTCCCCCCACCACTTATGCCCCCAAAAATTAATTCGGCTTCCGTCCCCGACCCTAAAGGAAATATAGCCGCTAAAATCTTCCCACCCCTTCATAATACTCCTCCATAAGCCACACCCAAACGGTACTCTAATGTTTCTAGTCCTCCACCCCCCTTCCATAATGCCATATTTTTCTGCTACCACCCCCCTCCAAAGTGCACTCTCCTCCACCCAAAATCTTTATATCCACTTCCCTTAGCAAAGCTTTGTTGAAGACTTTGAGATCTTTCACCCCAAGACGTCCCCATTCCTTTGGAGATGGGACAACTCTCCAGTTCACTAAAATGATACTTTCTTTCTCCTTCCGTTGTGTCCCATAAAAAGTTTCATTGATGTCTTTCCAACCTCTCAGTCACTTTACCCCGAGCCTGCAAAAGTGACATATCATATGTAGGTATGCTAGATAGAGTGCTTTTGATCAAATCTTCTTTCCCTCCTTATGATAATTACTTCTTTTGCCATCTCGCTAGCCGTTTCTCTACTCTTTCAATCACTGGATTCCACATTGCAAGATCTTTGCTCAATGCACCCAACAGTAGCCCCAAATAAGTAGTAGGTAAAGTATCAACAACAACAACTACTACCTAGTAAAATCCCACATAGTGGGGTCTGGGAGGGTAATGTGTACACAGACTTTGCCCCTGCCCAGTGTTATCAAAGGCGAGAAGTGCAAAAAAGCTCTAAGGTTCGTTGGGGCTTTAAGCGCAAAGCGCAAATAAAGCGTGGGCTTTAATGAAAAAAGGCGCAACTGGAGAAAAAGTAAAAATATGTATATGTAGTACAAGACTAATAATTATAAGTATGAATAACAAATATATGGTAAAAGAAATTGAAAAATAAATTACGATAAAGTGAAATATCAATTGTTTAATGTTGTCTTTTCTTAATTATACTTATTGGCAAGGAATAGAATGCCTTAGAGCCTTGATGCGATACTAAAGCGCCCATAAAGTGAGGCGAAGCGCTCAACATGTTTTGAGCCTCGCTTCAGGGCTTAAGCGCGCCTTTGACAACACTGCCCCTGCCCCTGCCCCGATAGGGACAGAGATGTTGTTTTCGATAGACCCTCGGCTCAGAAAGACGAAAATAAAGTAAGAAAAAGCAAGAGGAGAGAATTCATTAGTAACTCCAATAGAAATCGTAATAGTAACAGAAACATAAAAACCGAAAGATGAATGACATGCAATAGTAGGTAAAGTATCTACCTTACAATTCAACACATGTGCAATCTCTTCAATATTATCCACTTCTCCCATCAGTGTGAGCTCACATTTTTTGAGGTTGATCTTAAGGCCTGACACAATCTGGAACCATAAGAGAATTTGTTTTAAAAAAGTAAGCTGAGACACCTCTACATCACAAAAGACCAACGTATCATCTGCAAATAACAAATGTGTAACTGTCACATTGCTATGCGCACTAAGCGAAGCATCAATACCCTTAATTAGACCTTCAGAGACCCTCTCATCTATCATCTTACTCAATGCTTCCATCACCAAAATAAATAACATAGGGGATAGTGGATCCCCCTGTCTCAAATCCCTCGAACTCCCAAAGAAACCACATGGGCTTCTATTCACCAAAATAGAGAATCTAGCAGTAGAAATGCAAAATTTGATCCATCTCCTCCATTCTTCCCCAAACCCCATCTTGGACATTATGAAATCTAGGAAATCCCAATTCACATGATCATAAGCTTTCTCAAGATACAATTTACATAAGATTCCCGGTTCTCCTCTCTTCTTTCTGGAATCGACCACCTCATTTGGCACTAATCCTGCATCCAGGATCTGTCTTCCTTCCACAAATGCATTTTGAGAAATGGGTGCCGTCTCATCCAAAACCTTTTTTAATCTGTTAGAAAGCACCTTAGAAATAATCTTATAGATGCTTCCCACCAGACTAATAGGTCTATAATCTTTGATACTCGTCGCTCCTTCCTTCTTTGGCACAATGGTGACAAAAGATGCGTTAAGGCTTCTTTCAAACTCCCCAGTTTCTTGAAATTCCACAATGGTCTCCATCAACTCACCCTTTACTACCCTCCAACAATGTTGGAAGAAAGCCAAAGTGAATCCATCTGGTCCGGAGCTTTGTCCCCCCACACAACTCACTACCGTTGCCCTTACCTCTTCTTCTTCCATAGCCCTCTCCAACCACTCCCTCATCCCCTCTCCTATTTGACTAAACTCTAACCACCCC
>MU692065.1:30510-46494 GCA_026770625.1 Nicotiana glauca
ATATATATATATATATATATATATATATATACATACATACATACTCTGACATGTAGTTTATTTGTAGATAAAATCTAGATAAAGTATAGGACATTTATATACAATCAGAATTTGATATAAAATATAAAAGCACAAACATGCAACTGTGTTCTCATTGGTAATACTCAATTCCATATTGAAATCGCGAATAGTTATACATAGCGGATATGATCCTAAGTTTTTGTTTTTTCAACTTTCATACAATAGTTAAATGAATAAAAGAAAATAAATAAACAACAAAATATAATTTTTCTTTTACAATTTCTGTAATATAATGTATGTCATGTCTTCTTCTTATTCTTCTTCTTTTTCGAGTTTCAATCTAAATTTCAGCCAAAACCAAGTCTAACCTTTACCAAAACCCCTCAAAATTGAGATATAAACTCCAAACCGTATTCTCAATTATTTTCAATAAAATCCAATCCAAACAAATAATGTCTTTTGAAAATCCAAATTTAAAATTCTCTAAATCTCCCGTAGCTATCCCAATTCCTATTCAGTTGTAGCATAATTGGGATTTTGGACATAATTGCATTTGTTGCAGAAGATTTAGTCGTTTTTTATTTGTGAAATCAGAAAAAATGATGAGACAAAGTGTATCGCAAAAACAGAGTCTCTAAATTTTGAAACGAAACAACCGATAATTTTTAATGCGTGATTTATGTTGTAAAATATCTGGAAGAATATTTAATTTTTCAATATTAGCGCGCCTAAATAAGGAAGCCTACAACTACAATGATTTCTTATTTAATGCATTGTCTATATTTTGTAGAAATACTATTAGCATGACTGGTTATATGCAAACTATGAACATATTTGGTAATATAGTTTCCTATATGGTATAGGAACGAAAATTTTCCTTTATTCTATAACTTGAATTCCAAGACTTCTGACTTCTGCAAAACATTAATCTGTCATTGGAGGATCTTTAAAATTTGAAACTCATAAATTGGGTTTGTTGAGTTTGGTTATTTTGAAACTCAAAAAGAGATTTTTTTTAACTCTTTGCGTACAATTGTATATGCTGTTGGTATTACTATATACTATACTTGTATCATACGTTAGTTAATATTTTTTTGTTGTATTAGCTACATTTAATTGGTATACAATTTAACTTTTCTTTAGTAATAGTATAAAAAAAAGAATAATAAAAAATAGTGAGAACAGTAAATATATGAAGAGAAAAAGAATATAAAAAAAAGAAGTTAAATAAAATTAGAAAAGGATAAAAGAAAATAAAGAAAAAAAGATAAAAAATAAAAGTAGAAAAGAAAAAAAGAAAAATAAAAAAATCATAGAAATAAAGAAGAATTGGAGAATAAAGAAAAAATTTCCCACAAAAATTACTATAGGTAGGAAATGTAATTAGTTTGATGGGTAAAAAAATAAATGGGTAGACAAAAATAAATAATTTTATTTTTGTGGGTAAATATACCATTCTCCCTGTCATATAGCAAAACAACTCATCTTCAAGTGAATTGTACGATTTTTTGGAAGTCTACCACTTGAAAGAAAATATGAAAGCAAACTTAAATGAATGAGATCCTTAAAATTAGGGGATATAACCCCAAAGTTATCTGTAACTAGGCCACATTGCGACATTGCTCTCTTCTTTCTTGTTGTTATCGAAGAGTCAGCAACCGACGTTGATTCCGATGAGTCATCTCATCACCAACTTCGATGGAGCGCCGCCTTATCTCATTCCCCCAAAATCCCCCGACATTTCCTATGATTCTCAGTGTGGGGAACAAGTAGCCGTTATCCCGTCTTTCAAAGACAAATTACTGGCCACTGAATCAATGGTGGATATAATCCAAATAAATCCAAAAAAAACCTCATCTCCTACTCAATCAGTTTTTTACCAACCTTATGGATCTAATCAAGCAAACCTAATGCTCGAATATACTCCTTCATCCAGTGTAAAACCAAAAACCACAACCATATCTGTAGCAAAAGGAATTAAAGAAATTAAAGAAATTACCCTAACATTGGAGGACATAAATAGAATGTACACCCCATGAAAAGTCTCTGTAATTGTTAAGTTGATAGGGAAAAGAATTCCACATCACTATCTAAAAGACAAAATCACACATTTATGGAAACCCACTGAAACGTTTCCCCTAATTGATCTAGGCCACGACTTTTTCATAGTTAAATTTTTTAAAGAAGAAAACATGACTATAGCTCTCCACAGTGGTCCATGGTTTATCAATGGATATTTTCTATCAATAAGGCAGTGGGAACCAAATTTTGTGGCAGGGAAAGCTAAACAAATTCACACAGCAATATGGGTCCGCCTAGCACAACTACACACATCATTCTACGATGGATTAATCTTGAAAAAACTTGGTAATTCTATAGGGAAGCTACTCAAAATTTATGTATGCACCAGCTCCACCCCTAGAGGCCGATATGCACGTCTTTGTGTGGAACTACCACTAGACCAGCCTGTTCAACAATGTATCTTAATTGGCTCTCATGTCTAACAACTCATTTATGAAGGAATTAATTTCCTCTGCAAGAACTGTGGCTACCTTGGATATACGGTTACCTCATGCATAGTTACTTCACCAAAGATTAACAATCTGCAAGATCCTATCGCCCAAGAGCAAGGTAAGGAAACTAATAACTTAACTACATCCGCCTCACCAGAAGAATAATGGCAAGTGGTGTCCTTCACCAGGCGAAGAAACCAACGACCAAGAGATCCTGTTGAAAACAAGCACAAAAATTCTCTGGCAAAAATTAATGTACCAGGTAACAGTATAGATGTAAAAATCTATGATGCAGCTACATGTAAGTATCTTAACTCTCAAAAACTAGTCTTTAAAGCTTTAAATGCTCCTACTTCTTCTACCATTAATGAATCTAAGAATGTTAAAAAATGAATTCCTCCTACAAAAAAGAAAGATGTTTTAATGCCTACCTATAATAAATTTTATTCCCTCAGTACCTCAGAATTTTCGAATTTCTTTACTGTAACTCCAAACACCTCCTCCAATCTCGATCACCCTCTGCCGTTATGTCCAAAGTACCCTATGGACTCCATCAACCAGTCCACTCCTATGGAGACAAGTGGCACCAACAAGCCATGCAACCATAACCCTAATCCACTTGACAACTCAAACCTCTCATCCCATACACATAATACCCTTCTCCTCTCAAATTCTCTAGAACCCATTCAACACTTGGCAATGGCCTCTGGCCAAATAGCAACCCCATTCATTTCACTAATCACAGATTCTCCTATGCCCAAATCTTCCATATCCCCCTTGCATACAAAATCTTCACCATTAGATATGCAATCATTTGCACCAGATCTTCACTCTACTATTAATCCTATATCACTCCCCCTACACAATATTCATCCATAACCTCCTTCTCCAATCTCTCACATTCCAGAAGGCAATGGACAATCTTCCCCCCTTTCCTCCTCAAATACCATTCCACCCACCAATTTTCGTCTCCCAACCTCCGAATCCCTACCAAGATCCCCAAAGTTGGATAGAGAAGGGTCTACTAGGCCATGCAGCCACCTTCCCGATGATCATCAATGGCCAGGAAGTTTGGATTGTTCTTTAGAATCCGACCATTCTAGCCTAACTAATCTCGGAAGGCATGGCCCTAGCTATGGGGAACTACATCAACCATATGTGTCTAGCCAATGTCCTGGATCCATTAGTCCCAACCATTGCGCCCACACTTCTACACAACATGAAAACATAGTGGAACTTATCGCACCACCAACAACATGGAGTTATTGTACCACCTCCCTTTCTTCACTCTGGTTGACCAAGTGACCAACCACCCAGTCTTCTACCATTGGCAACCTATCCCTCAGCATCACCCAATACCCATGGACTTCCACTATCAACAACAACCTCCATTCGAACAAGAGCAAGAAGACCTAGAGATTCTAGAAGAACCAATAGAGGAGGTAATAGCTCCACCAGTCAGGGGATCGTTCACTGAGATTTCAAGCCTCAAAGAAGAAACCCTCATGTTGTTTCAAGAGTTAGAAGATAGAAAATATGTTCTCAGGTGCCCAGTGGAGCTTTACAAATTTTCAAATCGACATTCACCCCCATTCTCCAAACGACGGGGAATTTTGCGGCGGTTTTGAGTCCTTCCCTAAGGCAGATCAACTACCTCCTTCACCAAGGAGTAGGGAACAGTTAACACAACCCAATTAATAGTCCAATGAGCCTAGTTGTATGGAATATTCGTGGGGCTAACAATGAGGAATTCAAAAGGAAGTTTAGAGATTTGTTGCATACTCACAACCCAGGCTTGTTTGCCCTTCTAGAAACAAAAATGATAGATCATGCACCTCTTAGGGATGAGTTCCACTTCTCTGACATATTAAAAGTCCTAGCAGTAGGCCATGCGGGTGGTATTGTGATATTATGGTATGTGAATTTAGTCACTCTGAATCTTGTTAGCTGCTCCCATCAGGAAATACATGCCATGCTACATGTATCTCCCATCCAACCCCCTGTCTTGTTAGTATTCTCTATGCTAGTACTTGTCTAAATATGTGAAAGACCTTTGGAATAGCCTTTGTACTATAGCTGACAACTACCATAGACCATGGTTAGTTGGAGGGGATTTTAATGAAATTCTATCCCAAAATGAAAAGTGGGGTGGTCGGCCTCTCAATTCTAATAGGGCTTCACAGTTTTGGTCGTGCATAAACTATTGTAATTTATTAGATCTAGGTTTTAAAGGGGCTAAATACACTTGGACCAATTATCGTATTAATTCAGGAGGTATTATCTTAGAACGGTTAGATAGATACCTAGCTAACACCCTATGGATCAACCAATACCCTAATACTCTCATCACCCACCTCCCGAGAACCCACTCAGATCATGCCCCAATTTTTCTCCAATTTAAAGGAAAAGAACCTCCCCACATGAAAAAATTATTTAGGTGTCACGACCCCAACCCCAGTCATGATGGCACCCAACACACTACTAGGCAAGCCCGATCATTCGACAGCATTACCCCAAATTCTTACTCAGATTATAGATAGATACACAGGGAATTTACTAAGTCATTACATTCAAGTTTATAATTTATAATAAAACCTGCGAAATTCAATTAGAATATCACAACATAGCCCAATAGAATCCGGTGTCACGAATAGAGCCTCTAATACAGAATATCCACCTAATACAAGACTGTCTAAGAAAAATACGGAGTAAAAGGATAGATATAGAAGGGAGAGATCAAGGCTGCGAACGCCATGCAGCTGACTCGATACTCCCGGACGCTGCTGCACTGCTAATCAAATCCTCACTTAGCCCGTGGGGTACCTGGATCTGCACGCAAGGTTCAGGGAGTAATGTGAGTACTCCGACCCAGTGAGTAATAAATATAAATAAAGGCTGAGAGTAAGAAATCATGGAACAATACAAAGTAAGCTATAATTGGCAGTCCAGAACATTTAATTATGAAGCAACAACAGATGAAATAAGGGACAAAAATACTATGACAAGTAAACCATATGAGTATCAAATGCATGAATGCAATGCAACACAAGAATGGCACACTCTAGTACCCGCTGCGGCGTGCAGCCCGATCTATTTAACGTCGACGACACTCACTGGGGGTGTGTACAGACTTCGGAGGGGCTCCTACAGCCCAAGCGCAAATAATCAAGCCATCTCGTGGCACCAACCAGGCTCTCGGCCTCAATATCAATATAATACCGCTGCGGCGCGCAACCCGATCCATGCTCAGTCGAGAAATTCACATAAGCCTCTCGGGCAATATTAAAATAATAAGTTCTCAGCTCAGAATGTCAATAAAAACAGTGCTTAAGTTTGCAAATCTTAGAAAAATGGCTTAGCATTTCAAATCAGTATTAAAACTTAGGACTGAAATCATTTAACATGTCAAATATTGTAAAAACGGTGATAGCAATCCCTGAAGGATTCAGATAATCGGCACAAGGCCCAAATATAACAATTTAGTCCAAGTAGGATGATTATCAAACAAGTATTTGTCGAAAACACATCATAAACATCACTCGGGACGGACCAAGTCACAATCCCCAACCACAAACGACCCCGCACTCGTCATAGAGCGCGTGTCTCGCCTCAATATAGCGTTACAATGTGAAATTCTGGGGTTTCAAACCCTTAAGACATCATTTACATATATTACTCACCTCAAGCGGGCCAAAAGTCTAGCTCGCTATGCCTTTTCCTCTCGAATCGACCTCCTCGTGCGTCGAATATGATCAAAATCATAAGGAATACGTTACAATAGGCTAAGGGAACATAAACCAATCGAAAAGACTCAAAAAATATCGAAAATCACGAAATTGACAAAATCCGAGCCTCGGGCCCACTTCTCGAAAAATTAGAAAATTCATAACACCGGATTCCTTATCTCGCCACGAGTCTATACATATCAAATTTACCAAAATCCGAGCTCAAATGCTCCCTCAAACTCCAAATTTCCATTCAAAAAGTCAAGCCCTAGTTCTTCCATTTTTAATCAAATTTTCATGAATTTAAGTGTTGATTCTTCAATAAAATGATGATTCTAGATGACAAGACTCACCTCCAATCAATTCCCGTCGAAACCCTCTTTAATCCTCATCAAAAAGCTCCCAAGGTTGCTCAACAATGGTGAAAATAAGACCTAGCTCGCGGAGGAAATAATATAAATTTGCCCAGCTCTTTCCGCTTCTGCGGTCCCGTTTTCGCTTCTGCGGTCCCGTTTCCGCTTATGCGGGACCGCTCCCGCGACTTTTCTTCCGCTTCTGCAAAAATTTCAAATAAAGGCCACGACCGCTTTTGCGGTCCACAAGTCGCTTCTGCGACTCCGCTCCTGCAGATTTTCCTCCGCTTCTGCGGAAATATCAAAAAGGTCCAGGGCCGCTTCTGCGGCCTTTTCCCACATTTGCGGCTTCGCAGAGACGGTCCCCTCACCGCTTTTGCGGAAACAGGCCAAGTCCCAGCCTTCGCATCTGCGGCTCCCCCTTCACTTCTGCGGAACCGCTCTTGCGGTCCATTTTCCGCAGAAGCGAAAACACCAGATACCAGAACTCTTTTCCTTGCAAAAATCCCAAAACCCTCCGTTTAACCATCCGAACTCACCCCGAGGCCCCCCGAACTCAACCAAAAGCACCAACACATCCTAAAACATCATTTAAATTTGTTCCAATCATCAAAACACATCACATAACGCTAAAACCATCAAATCACATCGGATTCAAGCCTAAGTTCTTCAAAAACTTCCGAAATACACATTTGATCAAAAACCCGACCAAAACACCTCCGAATGACCTAAAATTTTGCACACACATCCAAAATCACCTAACGAAGCTACAACAATTATAGGAATTCCATTCCGAACCTCGGATAAAAATCTCACCTATCAACCGGAATTCGCCAAAATACTAACTTCGCCAATGCAAGCCTAATTCTACACCGGGCCTCCAAAATCACTTCCAATCACCCTCCTAAGTCACAAATCACTCCCCAAAACTAACCGAATCACTGGAAATCACATCCGAGCCTTCTAACTCATAAGTCAACGTCCGATTGACTTTTCCAAACCAAACCTTCCTTAAAGAGACTAAGTGTCTCATTTCCTACCAAAACCAATCCAATTCAACTCTAACACACCAAATGCCGATAATGAAACATGAAGAAGCATAAAATGGGGGAAACAGGGCGGTAACACATGAGATGATGGGTCGGGTCGTGACATTCTCCCCAACTTAAACAAACTCTCGTCCTCGAGCGGGTCAAGAAACATACCTGAAGTCTCAAATGGGTGAGGATATCTGCTCTATATCTCCCGCTCGGTCTCCCAGGTAGCCTCCTCCGTGGGCTGACCTCTCCACTGCACCTTCACCGAAGCTATATCCTTTGATCTCAATTTCCGAACCTGACGACCCAAAATAGCCACTAGCCCTACATTATAGGTCAAATCATCATCCAACTAAACCGTGCTGAAGTCCAACACATGAGACGGGTCCCCAACATACTTCCGGAGCATAGATACATGGAATATCGGATGAACGCTCAACAAGCTGGGTGGCAAGGCAAGCTTGTAGGCCACCTCTCCAATCCTCCTAAGTACCTCAAAAGGCCCAATGAACCGCGGACTCAACTTCCCTTTCTTTCCAAACCTCATAATGCCCTTCATGGGCGAAACCTTCAGCAAGACCTTCTCACCCACCATATAAGATACATCTCGAACCTTACGGTCCGTATAACTCTTCTGACGCGACTGAGCTGTACGAAGTCTCTCCTGGATCACTTTCACCTTCTCTAAGGCATCTTGGACTAACTTTGTCCTCAATAGCCTAGCCTCGCCGGGCTCAAACCAACCAACCGTAGATCTATACCGTCTCCCATATAAGGCCTCATATGGTGCCATCTGAATACTGGATTGATAGCTGTTGTTGTAGGCAAACTCTGCAAGTGGAAAGAACTCAGCCCAAGAACTTCCAAAATTAATAACACATGCACGCAACATGTCCTCCAATATCTGAATGGTACGCTCGGACTGCCCGTCCATCTGAGGATGAAACGTTGTGCTCAGCTCCACCTGTGTACCCAAATCTCGCTGAAAAGTCCTCCAAAACTGGGAAGTGAACTGAGTACCCCTATCTGAGATAATAGAAATTGGGACCCCATGCAACCGAACAATCTCCCGAATGAAAATCCCTACCAGCCGCTCCGAAGAATAGGTAGTACACACTGTAATGAAGTGCGCGGACTTGGTTAGCCGATCCACAATCACCCAAATCGAATCAAACTTCTTCGAGGTCCGAGGAAGACCACTCACAAAATCCATAGTAATTCTCTCCCACTTCCACTATGGAATATCCATCCGCTGAAGTACACCACCCGGTCTCTGATGCTCATATTTCACTTGGTTACAGTTGAGACACCGAGCTACATAACCCACAATATCTTTCTTCATTCTCCTCCACCAGTAGGGCTGCCTCAAATCCTGATACATCTTCGCGGCACCCGGATGAATGGAATACCGCGAGCTGTTGGACTCTTCAAGAATCAACTCTCTAAGCCCATCTACATTGGGCACACAAATCTGACCCTACATCCTCAATACACCATCATCACCAAGGGTCACATCTCTGGCGTCGCCATGCTGAACTCTATCCTTGAGGACAAGCAAGTGCGGATCATCATACTGGCGCTCCCTAATGCGATCATATAAGGAAGACCGAGAAACCACGCAAGCCAATACCCGACTGGGCTTTAAAATGTCTAATCTCACAAACCGATTGGCCAACGCCTGAACATCAACTGCAAAGGGCCTCTCCCCAACCAGATTATACACCAAACTCCCTATACTGACTGCCTTTCGGCTCAAAGCATTGGCTACTACATTGGCCTTTCCCGGATGATACAGAATAGTAATGTTATAATCCTTTAGCAACTCAAGCCACCTCCGCTGCCTCAAATTAAGATCCTTCTGCTTGAACAAATGCTGAAGACTGCGATGATCGGTGAATACCTCACAAGATACGTCATAATCTTCAAGGCATGAACTATAGCAGCCAACTCTAAGTCACGAACATGGTAGTTCTTCTCATGGGGCTTAAACTGAAGAGAAGCATAAGCAATCACTCTACCCTCCTGCATCAATACACAGCCAATCCTGACTCTCAAAGCATCACAATAGACAATGTAAGAACCTGAAGCTGATGGCAAAACTAATACTGGAGCTGTGGTCAAAGCTGTCTTGAGCTTTAAGAGGCTCTCCTTGCACTCGTCCGACCATACAAATGGAGCACCCTTCTGCGTCAACTTGGTCAAGGGCGAAGCAATAGATGAAAAACCCTGGACAAACTGGCAATAATAACCCGCCAAACCGAGGAAACTACGAATCTCTGTGGCTGAGGACGGTCTAGGCCAACTCTAAACCGCTTCTATCTTCTTTGGATCAACCTGAATACCATCGCTGGACACCACATGCCCTAGGAAAGCCACAGAACCAAGCCAAAACTCACACTTGGAGAACTTTGCATAAAGTTTCTCCTCCCTCACTCTCTATAATACCACTCGCAAATGTTGTGCGTGCTCCTCCTGGCTACGCGAGTACACCAGGATATCATCAATAAAAACAATAACAAATGAATCCAGATACGGTCGAAATACACTGTTCATCAAATGCATGAAAGTTGCTGGGGCATTAGTTAGCCCAAAGGACATAACAAGAAACTCATAGTGTCCATATCTAGTCCTGAAAGCAGTCTTCATAATATCTGAATCCCCGATCTTCAACTGGTGATAGCCTGAACAGAGATCAATCTTGGAGAATACCCTTGCCCCCTGAAGCTGGTCAAATAAATCATCAATACTAGGCAGAGGATACTTGTACTTCACTGTTACTTTGTTCAATTGCCTGTAGTCAATGCACATCCTCATTGTGCCATCTTTCGTTTTCACAAATAGAACCGGTGCACCCCACTGTGACACACTAGGCCAAATGAATCCCTTTTCTAGGAGTTCTTGAAGCTGATCCTTTAATTCTTTCAACTCCGCTAGTGCCATACGATACGGAGGAATGGAAATGGGCTGAGTGCTCGGCACCAGGTCAATACCAAAATCAATATCCCTGTCCGGTGGCATGCCCGACAGGTCTGCGGGAAATACATTAGGGAAATCCCTCAGAACGGGAATAGAATCAAGGCTAGGAGTATCAGCTCCAACATCTCTCACACACGCCAAATATGAAAGGCAACCCTTCCCAACCATACGCTGGCCCTTTAAGAAAGAAATAACTCTACTCAAAACATAGTCAGTCACACCTCGCCACTCAATCCTCGGAATACCTGGCATAGCCAAGGTGACTGTCTTAGCATGACAGTCTAGAATAGCATGACACGGAGATAACCAGTCCATGCCCAGAATAAATCAAAGTCTACCATGCTCAATAGCAATAAATCAACTCGGGTCTCCAGATCCCTAATAGTCACAAGACAAGACCGATACACATGGTCTACAACAATAGTATCGCCCACTGGGGTAGATACGTGCATAGGTAAAGCAAGACACTCTCGGGTCATACCCAAATGATGAGCAAAATATGAGGACACATAAGAATAGGTAGAACCGGAATCAAATAAGATAGAGGCATCCCTGTGGAAGACTGAGATAATACCTATGATAATAGCATCTGATGCAATGGCATCTGTCCTACTTGGAATAGCATAAAATCGAGCCTGGCCACTGCCGGATCGGCCACCACCACTGGGGTGACCCCTAGCTGCCTGGCCTCCACCCCTAGCTGACTGGGCGGGTGCAGAAGAAGCTGGAGCAGAAGACGAAGGCTGATCCCTCTGATGAGAATGACCACCACGAAGTCGAGGCCACTGCCTCCTCATATGACCAAACTCACCGCACTCGTAGCAACTACCAAGTTCTGGAGAAGGGGACTGGAGGGAACCCCTTGCACCAGAATGACCAACTGATGCACTCAGCGCAGAAGAACCACGAGCTGAAGGGGCATAAGATGAGCTCTGAGCTGGGAGGGCACTAAATGAAGGTTGCCCCTGCTGGAACCCTTGATGACCACGACCTGAAGATGCCCCACTATACTCTGGACGGGCTGACTGAGGAGGCTTGAAGGAACGACCTCTACCACGCTAGAACTGGCCCCTAGATGGAGCACCACTGAAACTACCTGAACCTCGAGGCCTCTTGGCCTCCCTCTCCTTACGCTCCCTACGGCGAATCGTCTCAATATCACGAGCAATGTCAACTACCTCATCAAACGAGGCACCCAATACTCTCTCTCTAGTCATCAGAATACAGAGTGAATAATTGAGGCCATCCACGAACCTCCTAATCCTCTCCCGATCTGTCGGGATCATCCAAGTAGCATAATAGGCCAACTGCAAAAATCTCATCTCGTACTGGGTCACAGACATGTCCCCCTGGGTCAACCACTCAAAATGTCGATGCAGCTCCTCTTTGCGGGACTGCGGTACATATTTCTCCAAGAAAAGAGTGGAGAACTACTACCATGTAAGGGGCGCTGCACCAACAGGTCTATGCCTCTCAAAATCCTCCCACCAGGTAAATGCAGCCCCTGATAATTAGAAGGTAGTAAAAGCCACACCACTCGACTCCAAAATCCTTGCGGTGCAAAGCATACGCTGACACTTGTCAAGAAAACCCTGGGTATCCTCACCCTCAGCACCACTAAATGTCAGAGGTTGGAGCCTACCGAATCTCTCAAGACGATGCTGCTCATCGTCGGGCATAGCTGGAACCACATAGTCATGAATCGGTGCAACCGGCAGAGCTGGAGCTGCTCCCGGTGTCTGCAATCCCTGCACAACCTGCTCAAGTGCGCGAGTAGTGGGAGTCTGATTGCCTCCCCCGGCCTGTGAAGTAGCTGCTGTAGTAGTGGCTGAAACTGCCTGAGCCAAGCCAGTGCAGACTGATAATATCTGAGCCAAGGCCTCCTGGAGACCCGGAATCACAATGGGCACTGTCGGTGCCTGAACAAGTGCTGCTGGAGCATCCACAGCTGGAGTCCGGTCCTGAGCTGGGGCAACTGGTGGATCAACAGGTGCTTCCTTCACTGCTCTGCCTCGACCACGACCACGACCGTGTCCACGACCTCTAGTGGCCTCAGTAGGTGGTACTGGTGGTCGTCCGCCACGTCCAGTAGCGTGAGTCCTCGCTATCTGCGAGAAAATAGAATACAGAAGTTTAGTTCTCAGATCAACAAAGTCGCACGACAAGAATTTCAAGAATATGAAGTTTTTCCTAAAGGTTCTGCAGCCTCTTGAGGAAAATACAGACGTCTCCGTACCGATCCGCGAGACTCTACTAAACTGGCTCATGATTCGCGAGACCAAGTAACCTAGGCTCTGATACCAACTTGTCACGACCCTAACCCCGGTCATAATGGCGCCCAACACACTGCTAGGCAAGCCCTACCATTCGACAGCATTACCCCAAATTCTTATTCAGATTATAGATAAATAGACAGGGAATTTACTAAGTCATTACATTCAAGTTTATAATTTATAATAAAACCTGCAGAAGTTCAATTAGAATATCACAACATAGCCCAATAGAATCCGGTGTCGCGAATACGAGCCTCTAATACAGAATATCCACCTAATATAAGACTGACTAGGAAAAATATGGAGTAAAAGGATAGAGATAGAAGGGAGAGATCAAGGCTACGAACGCCATGCAGCTACCTCGATACTCCCGGACACTGCTGCACTGCTAATCAAATCCTCACTCAGCCTGTGAGGTACCTGGATCTGCACGCAAGGTGCATGGAGTAATGTGAGTACTCCGACCCAGTGAGTAATAAACATAAATAAAGGCTGAGATTAAGAAATCATGGAACAATACAAAGTAAGCTATAACTGGCAGTCTAGAACATTTAATCATGAAGCAACAACCGATGAAATAAGGGACATAAATACTATGACAAGCAAACCAGATAAGTATCAAATGCATGGATGCAATGCAACACATAGAATGGCACACTCTAGTACCCGTTGCGACGTGCAGCCCGATCCATTTAACGTCGACGACGCTCACTGGGGGTGTGTACAGACTCCTGAGGGGCTCCTACAGCCCAAGCGCAAATAATCAAGCCATCTCGTGGCACCAACCAGGCCCTCGGCCTCAATATCAATATAATACCGCTACAGTGCGCAGGCCGATCCATGCTCAGTCCAGAAATTCACATAAGCCTCTCGGGCAATATTAAAATAATAAGTTCTCAGCTCAAAATGTCAATAAAAACAATGCTTAAGTTTGCAAATCTTAGAAAAATGGCTGAGCATTTCAAATCAGTATTAAAACTTAGGACTAAAATCATTTAACATGTCAAATATTGTAAAAACGGTGATAGCAATCCCTAAAGGATTCAAATAATCGGCACAAGGCCCAAATATAACAATTTAGTCCAAGTAGGATGATTATCAAACAAGTCTTTGTCGAAAACACTGTATAAACATCACTCAGGATGGACCAAGTCACAATCCCCAACCACAAATGACCCTGCACTCGTCATAGAGCGCGTGTCTCGCCTCAATATAGCGTTACAATGTGAAATTTCGGGGTTTCAAACCCTTAGGACATCATTTACATCTATTACTCACCTCAAGCCAGCCAAAAGTCTAGCTCGCTATGCTTTTTCCTCTCAAATCGACCTCCTCATTCGTTGAATCTGATCAAAATCACAAGAAATACGTTACGATAGGCTAAGGGAACATAACCCAATCGAAAAGACTCAAAAAATATCGAAAATCACGAAATTGACAAAACCCGAGCCCGGGCCCACTTCTCAAAAAATCAGAAAATTCATAACACCAGATTCCTTATCTCGCCACGAGTCTATACATATCAAATTTACCAAAATCCTACCTCAAATGCTCCCTCAAACTCCAAATTTCCATCCAAAAAGTCAAGCCCTAGTTCTTTCATTTTTAATCAAATTTCCATGAATTTAAGTGTTGATTCTTCAATAAAATGATGATTCTAGGTCACAAGGCTCACCTCCAATCAATTCCCGTCAAAACCCTCTTTAATCCTCGTCAAAAAGCTCCCAAGGTTGCTCAACAATGGTGAAAATAAGACCTAGCTCGCGGAGGAAGTAATATAAATCTGCCCAGCTCTTTTCGCTTCTGCAGTCCCGTTTTTGCTTATGCGGGATCGCTCCCGCGACTTTTCTTCTGCTTCCGCTGAAATTTCAAATAAAGTCCACGACCGCTTCTGCGGTCCACAAGTCTCTTCTGCGACTCCGCGCCTGCGGATTTTCCTCCGCTTCTGCGGAAATATCAAAAAGGTCCAGGACCGCTTCTGCGGCCTTTTTCCCGCATCTGCGGCTTCGCTGATGTGTTCCGCTCACCGCTTCTACGGAAACAGGCCAAGTCCTAGCCTTCGCATCTGCGGCTCCCCTTTTGCTTCTGCGGAACCGCTCCTGCGGTCCATTTTCCGCTGAAGCGAACACACCAGATACCAGAACTCTTTTCCTTGCAAAAATCCCAAAACTCTCCGTTTAACCATCCGAACTCACCCCGAGGCCCCCAAGACCTCAACCAAAAGAACCAATACATACTAAAACATTATTCAAACTTATTCCAATCATCAAAACACATCACACAATGCTAAAACCATTGTCACACCTCCTTTTTTACTACTATACCCGTGAACGCGTAGAGGAGTTTTTTCCAATTTAAGGACAGTCGGAACGGGATTAGTTATTTAAAATTTTCAGAGTCGCCACTTGAGAATATAATGGTGTCCCAAGTCACCGGTTTAATCCCGAACTGAGGAAAGTTTGACTCTGTTACAGTCTGCGAACTAAAAATCTGGATAAGGAATTCTGTTAACCCGGGAGAAGGTGTTAGGCACCTCCTGAATTCCGTGGTTCTAGCACGGTCGCTCAACTGTTGTATTTGCTTTTATCTGATTTCTTTATATATTCCAATTTATGTGCATTATTAATATTCCGCTTTATCAATTTTAAGGAATTGCAACGCCGTGAAAATGCATTTTTAAACCACACCGTACCAGTACGCCTGTGGCTTTTAAATACATTTCGACTTCGTTGAGAGTAAGATTTGGGTCACATAAATGTGCACCCGTACTTGAGAATGTATATTAAAATTGTGCCTATGGTCTCTATTTATTTGTCACTTTGGGAAAAATCGTGGAGTTAGCTAAACGGTCCTTCCGAGTCTAAAATATTATAACCAATAATTGAGGGCCCCGCGTATCTTAACTTATAACGAGGCTCGTCTCGTTGTATTTTTAAAGGTTAAACCTAGATCATGCTATGTTTTCTATCACTGTTTTTTCCTTAATTGAAATAACTATTAGTATAGTTTTATTGTGTATTTCATTCACATCCAGGCCACTATATGTTTTGGGCCTGGAATTCGGACTAATTTAAAGGGAGTGCACA
>MU692065.1:50852-68556 GCA_026770625.1 Nicotiana glauca
GAAAACAAGTGGATGGGGTGAAAAAGGGGTTCAGGGTGGTTCAGGGGTGTTATTGGTGGAAGGTGGTTCAAAGGGTGATGGTCGCCGGCTAGGGTTCTGGCGAACCATTTTTCTAGATTTGAGATGATAGAGTGGTTTTTGGTCGGGGTTATGGTGATGGGATGAAAGAAGAGGAGAAAAGGGTTCAGGGGTGTGAAGGTTGGTTGGAGAAGATGACTGGAGTTGAACCACCGGTAGGGTTCCGGTGGCTTAAGTAGAGAGAAGGGGAAGATGAAGGCGGCTAGGGTTTCGGAGTTATAAGGTGTATATTGTGTAATGAACTGAAGGTGTAACGGTGAGTATAGATATATCAAAGGTGTAATGATGGTTTTCAACCGTTAGATCAAGCCAGATGAAGGGCCAGGATTTATTTGCTATCATACGACATCGTATGATTAAGTGAGGCCTTCGTCCTTGACCGTTGGATGATTTGGATGAACGGTCTTGATTATTTCCTATTAACGACGTCGTTTGATTTAATATACAACCGCTATTCCTGGGCCGTTTGATCAATTGATCAACGGTCCGGATTTAATTTTTATACGACGCCGTTTTGATTTTGTATATGCAGGCCGGTTTTTATCTTTGGGCCTGATACTTGTGTTGTCTAATTGGGCTACTGAATTTGCCCAAATTCATGGTCCAATTTCCTTTTGTATTATATTGTATTTATTTTATTTCTTATATATTTTTTGTATTTTTTGTATAATGTTTCTTATTTATTTTTTCCTGTATTTTTTGTATTATTCTTGTATTTATTATTCCTTGTATTTCTTTTGTATTTTCTTTGTATTTTTCTGATTTTCTAGAATTAAGAGTAATTTTCTTATATTTTTTGGTATTTTCTAATTAATACAAAATGTATTTTGTTTTAATTTCCTTTGCTTTATTTTCTTCAAAAATAAAAACAAACACTGGTATTTCTACACAATTATCAACAAACTACACACAGAAATTATTTTTATTATATTTTTGGAATAATTTACTTTGGGGCAAAAATCACGTGCTCACAACCATCAAATCACATCGGATTCAAGCCTAAGTTCTTCAAAAACTTTCGAAATACGAATTTGATCAAAAACCCGACCAAAACACCTCCAAAATCAACTAACGAAGCTATAACAACTCTCGGAATTCCATTCCGACCCTCGGATCAAAATCTCACCTATCAACCGGAATTCGCCAAAATACTAACTTCGCCAATTCAAGCCTAATTTTACACCGGACCTCCAAAATCACTTTCGATCACACTCCTAAGTCAAAAATCACTCCCAAAGCTAACCGAATCACCGGAAATTATATCCGAGCTTTCTAACTCATAAGTCAACGTCCGGTTGACATTTCCAAACCAAACCTTCCTTAAAGAGACTAAGTGTCTCATTTTCTACCAAAACCAATCCAATTAAACTCTAACACACCAAATACTGATAATGAAACATGAAGAAGCATAAAATGGGGGAAACGGGGCGGTAACACATGAGACGACGGGTTGGGTCGTCACATTAGGCTATAAACTTACTGGTGTTACCATATGGAATTTAAAAATATTATTAAAGACTAATGGAAAAATAGACAACTACTTGAAGCCACGGTTTTTTTTCAACATAATGTTGTTCTTTGGGCAAAACACACTTTTGGGGACTCTAATAAAAAATAAAAAAAAAGAATCCTCGCAAGATCTTATTACTGAATAAAATACCATTCTTAAAATTGAGGAAGACTATTAGAAAATCCGTTCCCGTTTAAACTGGCTATATGATGGGGACGACAATATAAAATTCTTCCATCTAAGTGTCATCAATCATAGAAGAAAAAAATACTATCTCCTATTTTAAAGATAATGAAAGTAACTGGATTCATGATCCAGCCCAAATTCTAGTCCATACATCCCAATATTTCCAAAAGGCCTTCCAAACATAACACATAGATACTTCTATAAAAAATATTCTAAGCTCACAGAGGTCCTCTGACAACTTAGAACTCTCCCCATTAGACTACCTGTTACGGGACTATGAAGTCACTAGAACAATTTTTTCATTCAATCCTTTTAAGGCCCAGGACCAGATGGCATTCACCCCTTTTTTATATTGTCATATCGTAAAGAATCCGGTTCTATCCTTTTGTCAAAATTTTTTTAAGGACCTTTATATTCCAACCACACTTAATTCTACATATATCTATCTTATCCTAAAATTTCAAAATGCAAATAACCTTAACAACTTCCAACCCATCGGTCTCTGTAACACCATCTACAAGGTAGCCACTAAGATTATCGTTAATAGAATCAAACCCTTCCTTGACAAATTAATTGGCCCTTGTCAATCTAGCTTCCTTAAGGGTAGAAGAACTTGTGACAACACCATCATGATTCAAGAAATCATAAACCACTTCCAAAAAATAAGGGTCGATAAGGAAAGGTCCTCCTTAAAATTGATTTGAAAAAATCGTTCGACCGTCTCGAATGGTCATTCATTTACCGGGCATTAATTTTCTTCAAATTTCCCCCTCGCATCACTAAACTTATTATGAGTTGCGTTAGCACTTCCAGAATTTCCATCTTAGTTAATGGCTCCAAAACAGAATTCTTTCACCCCTCAAGAGGTAAACGTTAAGGTGACCCAATGTCTCCCTACCTTTTTATCCTATGCATGGAATTATTGTCGAAATACATTAATCACCATGTCAACATTGGACTCTGGGACCCGATAAATATCAATCCCTTTGGCCCTCCCATCTATTACCTATTATATGCCGATGACTTAACTCTCTCTGCCAATGCTAACTCAAAGTCCATCCACACAATCAAACATAGCCTTAAATTCTTTTCCAAGCTTTCGGGCCAAAAAATCAATAATTCTAAATCAAAAATCATCTTTGCACGAAACTGTAACGCTCATACAAAAAATCACTTTGCCAATATTCTGGACATCTAACCAAGTGATAACTTTGGGAAATACCTGGGTTTTCCAATTCTCACTCTAAAACATAAAGCATCTGATGTTCATTATATTGTTGATCACATGAACACAAAACTTACTGGTTGGAAAATAAACTTCCTTTCCATCGCAGGAAGAACAACCCGTGCTAGATCAACTCTCAATGCCATCCCGAATCATGTAATGCAGTATATCATGCTCCTTTCATCCACTCTAAAGCGAATTGACAAAATTCAAAGAGATTTTATTTGGGGCAGCACCACTCAGAAACGGAAAATTCACTATATCAAATGGTCCATTATTACTCAACCAAAACATGCTGGGGGTCTGAGTCTCAGGAGAGCAGTAGATAAAAATATGGTATCCTAGCTAGTCTCTCCCGGCGTCTGTTCAACAATCCTAGTTCTTTATGGACCTCCACTCTTATTTCAAAATACAGCCATAGAAGAAACCCTATCTCCAATTCATTCATCTGGAATAACATCATAACATGCTGGAAAATCTATAGTCAAGGTCTACACTGGGTAGTGGGCCCGGGCAACATTAACTGTTGGACCTCTGCATGGATACCGGGGCTCCCACCTTTTAGCTCAATCATCCAGGGTCCAGTTAATTACAATGACCAAACACTAAAAGTCAAAGACCTCTGGGGAATAAACTCTTGGGACCTCTCAAAACTATCCTTTAATCTGCCCACAGAAATGAAAAACAAAATCCTTTCCATAAATCTAGACTTCCTCACCAATGCTAGGAACATACCCACTTGGGCTCACACCTCCAATGGTATCTTTTTCTCCAGCTCTATATACAAGTTAATCTCACCATCACTTCCCAATAATTTTAAATTCCAATTGATCTGGAAACTTAACACACTTCATAAGATTAAATACTTTCTGTGGCAGTGCTCCCACAATCGCCTTCCTACTCTAAGCTATTTGCACCAAATCGGGCTACACATAGACACCCTCTATCTCATATGCAAAGTAGCGGAGGAATCGCTTATTCATATTTTTTTTGAATGCCCCATATCCACCAAATTTTGGAGCGACGCTCAACTTAATCTTCTCCACTTTCAGCAAAACCCTGACCACTAGCTCAATACCTTAAAAGATTTGTACAAAACTTTAAGTCAATGGGATATCTCCTGCGTCATGTTCTTTCCTTTTGCCATATGGTCTCAGTGGTTAAATTGTAATAATAAATCTTTCAACAAAAAGTGTAATTAGCTTTCGCTTGAAGCTGTTCTAATACATTGCAAAGAATTTATCCACTGTACCAATTCTCCAAACCATGTTCCCCCGTCTATCACCAGCACTATTAAATGGCTGCCCCCAACAAAACACTCCTTAAAGCTTAACATTGATGGGCCTTCAAAGGAAAATATAGAAAATGAGGCATCGGGAGTGTATTCAGGAATGGCCGTGGGGATTGGATTTTGGGTTACCTCAATTCTGCCATACCCTATACCCCTGCCTACATGGAAATCTTAGCCCTCAAAATCGGTCTTCAATTAGCTTGTGAAAAAAAAAATGGTTGATATTGAAATTGAGACCGATGAAACAAATGTAATTTTCTTGCTTATTAATGATACTTGTTCCTATTTACTCTAACTTGGTTATTGAGTGCAAGTCACTATTGAGGAAATTGCAGAATTCGCCAATCTCGCATAGCTTCAGGGAAGGGAACAAAGTAGCACACATTTTGGCCACTCAAGTATTTAAGCAATCAAGTAGCTCCACTCCCTACCTGATGGAACAACCTCCAAGCTCTCTTTTGCAAGCCCTCCATAATGATAAAACTGGAAGCACTTATAGCAGGACCATATGTATTGGGGACAATTGTATGCATGGTGACGTGTCATGACACGTGGTATAAACAATAGGTGATAATTGGTCTGAGAGTTATAGACTGGTTCGGACAAGAAAAGAGATACGATACAAAAGGACAAAAAGGGAGGTACGAGACAGAAGCTTAAAAATAGGTACGAGATAAGAGGCTCAGTAAACCCGTGCCTATTTAAGTTAACCCCGTACCTATTTATGTTCAATTACCTATGAGCAACGGGAAGAATAATGAACCGGGCTAAAGGAGAAGGTAGCAATACTGCATTTCAAGAGTAATAAATGCTGGAACCGTTAAGGAATATTTCTATTCAATGTAATGATTATGTAACATAGCATTTAATGTCATTAAATATTCATAACAACCTCATTATGACTTAGATTTAACGGACATCCCTAAAGAATCCCAAAAAGATCTATAAAAAGGGAAATATGTAATCAATTGAGACACAAGTTACTACTGAAATACAATCTGATTTACTAGTTTACACATTTGAGTACTACAAAATTCTCTTCTTTATTTACTTTTTTCGATTATCAGTAACCCGATTCTTCTAAATTCTAGCTTTGACTAAAAGTCTATTTTTTGGTTAAACAAATTGGTTCCATTACTGAGAATCTGATAATCAACTTTATTTCTACTTAATTTTCTTGTTCATATCAATCATGTCTAACAACAACGACGACACCCAAGGACTTCCAGAAATTCAAACAATCCAACAACTTCAAGGAGATTCTCCACAAGGTTCTCCACAAGGCTCTCCACGAGGCTCTCCACGACGATCTCGTGAAGGCACTCCTGATGGATCTCATACAGATGGACATGATCAACTTGACAATGTTGAAAACATGAATAAGGCATTGCAAAGAATAATTGCCTCTCAAGTCAGTAAAGCTTTTCAAGCTTTCGTTAGTCAATTACCTGCTGCTCCGCCCACACCAACCCCAAACAATAATACTTTAGAGAACCCCCGTTCTGGATTGGTTAATTCAGGCAGTGGTGGAACTCCTAGTGAAATGCAAGAGGGAGATCCAAGTAATCTAGTTAATTCTGATTTACAAAATCTCGTACTAACGTTGCACAAACAGGTTAAGGACCAAAATGAATGCATAGAACAAATACCCGGGGTACCGCCTGTGATCAAAGGAGTAGACATAGACAAATATTCTCAACAGCCATGGAAGCCGAGTGCCGCCCCCTCCCAATTCTGAAGAAATTTAAAATGCATGATATTCCAAAGTACGATGGAACATCAGACCCATGAGACCACATCACTGCATTCACCACATGAGTCAAGGGGAATGACTTGACTAAGCAAGAAATTGAATAGTTCGTGGTCAAAAAATTTGGTGAAACACTCACCAAAGGAGCATTAACCTGGTATTCTCTTTTACCTGAAAATTTTATAAATTCTTTTGTTGAGCTTGCAGATTTGTTTATTAAAGCACATTCGGGAGCTCAAAAAGTTGAAAAAGGATGGAGGACATCTTCCAAATCAAGCAAGGAAATTTCGAGTTACTGAGAGAATTTGTAGATAGATTTCAACGGGAAAGAATGACGCTGCCGTGAGTACTTGACAACTGGGCAGCCATAGCTTTTGCTAGTAATCTGAATGAGAAAAGTTTAGAATCCACGAGGAGACTCAAAGAAAGCCTTCGAGAATTTCCAGCAACAACATGGAATGATGTTTACAATAGATATAGTACAAAGATGAGGATCGAGGAAGATATCATCCTACGGCCTAAAACTGACGAAAAAACAAGTTCGAGGCGTGTAGAAAATGAAAGGAGATCCGAAAAATTAGGTACGAGACTTATATGGGACCTGTGGGAAAAGACTCAAGGTCAAAACAAGAAAGATACGATCACAAACCTAGACATCGGGAATCAGGTTCTTCTTCAGGGTTTGGAAACAATCGAAATACGCGTGGACAGCGGGATGATGACGGTAGTTTGAAAGCAAGGTTCGGCAGGTACAATTTTAATGCAACTACCTCCGAGCTCATGGCTGTTTTAAGAGGCATGAGGGATAAGGTACGGTGGCCGAAGGAGATGAGATCAAACCCAAGCAGATGAAACCCCGATCATTGGTGTGAATTCTATAACGATCACGGACATAAAACCACATATTGCAGATTTTTATAAAGTGAGGTGGATCATTTGTTAAAGCAAGGATACCTCACTGAGTTATTCAATGAGAAAGGTAAACAAGCATATATGAAAAATAGACAGGAGCCCCCGAAGCCACCCTCACCTAAACAGACAGTCAATGTTATAAGTGGAGGAAAAGATATCAACGGTGTCTCATACACTGAACCAATAAAATATCCAAAATGACAATCACTCATGGAAAACAGTTACGACACGTGCTGGAAGAGGAGAATATCACGTTCAGTGATGCAGATGCAGAAGGCCTCCTAACTCCACATAATGACGCACTGGTAATATCATTACTCGTACATGATACTAATGTGAAACGTGTTCTGATTGATCCAGGAAGTTCGGTGAATATTATTCTTATACGAGTGTTGCACGAGATGCAAGCTGAGGACAAGTTGGTTCCAAAAGCACATACCTTGTCAGGGTTTGATAACTCTAATGTCATAACCAAAGGCGAAGCGATTTTTACCACGTTTGCAGAAGGTGTTGTCAAAGATACTAAGTTGCAGGTCGTAGATATGGAAATGGCTTATAATATGATCCTAGGAAGGCCATGGATCCATGATATGGATGTCGTACCGTTAACTTTACATCAAGTTATTAAATTCCCATCACCATGGGGATTTCTCAAACCAGAGGCGATCAACAAACATCCAGGAGTATTAACTCCGTTGCAGATTCAACTATTCAAGGTGAAGTCAAATAGCAATAACAGGATTCAGTTGAGGAGGGTATAAGGCCAACCTTAACTGAACAAGGAAAAACAGACGCGGATTCAAGGCCTGACACTATTCAAGAACCAGAGGAAAACGAGAACATTAAGACAATGATCGAAGAGTTAGAGGCTGTGGTTTTATTTATACACTGGCCCGAGAGGAAAGTGTATATAGGAGCAAATCTTAGCCCGGAGGTAAAACGTAAGTTAATTGAATTTTTAAAAGCTTACGCAGATTGTTTTGCTTGGTCCCATTCTGACATGACAGGGATACCGCCGGAGGTCATGACTCATAAATTGAATGAAGACCCATTATATTCCCCAGTCAAGCAAAAGAAACGAAAGCAAGGGGCTTTCAAGAATCAGGTGATTCAAGAAGAGGTTCAGAAATTGCTCAAAATAGGATCAATTCGTGAGGTAAAGTATCCTAACTGGTTGGCTAACACTTTTTTGGTTCCTAAGAAAAATGGTAAGTGGCGTGTTTGTGTGGATTACACAGATCTTAATAAAGCCTATTCGAAAGACTCTTTTCCTTTACCGCATATAGATTAGTTAATTGATGCTACTGCAGGACATGAACTATTAAGCTTTTTAGATGCATACTCAGGTTATAACCAAATCAAAATGGATCCAGAAGATGAGGAAAAAACGTCTTTTATAACGGACAGTGGGCTTATTGTTATAAAGTAATGCCCTTTGGTCTTAAAAACGCTGGTGCGACGTATCAGAGGTTAGTTACTCAAATGTTTCAAGAGCTTTTAGGTAAGACCATGGAAGTTTATATATATGACATGTTATTTAAGACTCAACATTCAGAGGATCATATATCACATCTATCGGAAGCATTTAGAATTTTGCGAAAATATAATATGAAATTGAACCCAGAAAAATGTGCATTTGGTGTGGCATCAGGAAAATTTTGGGTTTTCTTGTTTCTAACCATGGTATTGAAGTAAACCCAGCCCAGATTAAAGATATTGAAAAAATTCCTGATGTACTTACAAATAAAAAAGAAGTTCAAAGACTGACAGGGAGGATCCCGGCCTTGGGAAGATTCATCTCAAAGTCATCAGAAAAGTGTTTCAAGTTTTTCTCAATCCTTAAAAAGCAATATCACTTTGAATGGAATGAAGAATGTTAACAAGCACTTAGAAACTTGAAGACATATTTGGAAAATCTACCACTGTTAGCAAAACCTAAGGCTGGTGAAAGGCTTTTCATCTACCTTACTGTTTCAGAAGTTGCGGTAAGTGCTGTTTTGGTTCGGGAAGAACAAGGTAAACAATTTCCTATTTATTATGTTAGTTATTCTTTGTTAGATACAGAGACACGGTATCCACAATTAGAGAAATTAGCACTGGCTTTAATCATGACATCTAGAAAATTAAGGCTGTGTCAGTGTCACCCAATTGCTGTAGTAACTGCATATCCCTTATGTAATATACTGCATAAACATGAATTATCAAGAAGGTTAGATAAATGGGCTATAGAATTAAGTGAGTATGCAATCACGTATCTACCTAGAACATCAATAAAATCCCAAGTACTGGCAGATTTCGTGGCTGATTTTAGCCAAGGGATGCAATTAGAAGCTGAAAAAGAAGTTCAGGTACTTAGTGGAGCAAATCCAGGAATATGAACTTTATTTACTGATGGATCATCTAACATTAAAGGTGCAGGGTTAGGAATTGTTTTAGTACCACCCACAGGGAAAACTATTAGGCAAGCTATTAAATGTCACTCCGTAACTAATAATGAAACGGAGTATGAAGCTGTGATTGCAGGTCTAGAATTGGCACGAGAACTTGGGATAAGTCAGGTGGTGATCAAAAGTGATTCTCAACTCGTGGTTAATCAAATGCTGGGGACTTACACAGCCAGGGAGACAAGGATGCAACAATACTTGGAAAAGGTAAGGGAACTGATAAAGCAGTTCCAGACTTGGAAGGTTATCCAGATACCAAGGGATAATAATGTTGAAGCCGACGCCTTAGCAAACTTTGCATCCGTAGCTGATATAACAAACGATGCCAATAACTCGGTTATACACTTATTTCACTCAGTTCTCAAACCTGATAAGAACGAGGTAAATTTTAATAATCTGACTTGGGATTGGAGAAATGAAATCGTTGCTTTTTTACAATATGGTACTGTGCCTGATGACAAAAAAAGCATATGCACTTTGTAAAAAGGCAGCTCGTTACTATTTAAAGCAAGGTAACCTTTATCGAAAGATGTTTGGTGGCCACTTAGCAAGATGCCTTGGACCTTCTCAAACGGAATATGTAATGAGAGAAATACATGAAGGACATTGTGGAAACCACGCAGGAGGAAGATCATTGGTGAGAACTTTGATCAGGGTAGTATATTACTGGCCCAAAATGGAAGAAGAAGCAGCGAGCTTTGTGGCTAAATGCGATAAATGCCAGAGATACGGTAATAATATGCACCGGCCTGCTGAATTATTACATCCGGTTATTGCACCGTGGCCATTTATGAAATGGGGGATGGATATAGTAGGACCATTGCCTCAAGCTAAAGGACATGTAAAATTCCTACTCGTACTTACTGACTATTTTACTAAGTGGGTAGAGGCAGGATCATTTAAACAGGTACGTGAAAAAGAAGTAAAGGACTTCATTTGGCATAACATCATTTGCCGGTTTGGTGTACCAAAAGAAATTGTATGTGACAATGGTCCTCAATTTATCGGAGCTCAGGTCACAGAATTTTTTCAAAGTTGGCAAATAAAAAGGATAACATCAACACCATATCATCTAGTAGGGAATGGACAAGCGAAATCGACAAACAAAGTTATCATTAATATTTTAAAGAAACGATTGGAGGAATCAAATGGCAATTGGCCTGAAGTGTTACCTGGAGTGTTGTGGGCATATCGTACAACCACGAAAACAAGTGCAGGTGAGACACCATTTTCTTTGGTTTACGGGGCTAAATCACTTATCCCAGTTGAGATAGGAGAGCCAAGCACGAGGGTCTCACAAGTAACGCAAGAGTCCAATGATAAAGAGATGCGGTTCAATTTAGATCTGTTGGAAGGTAGGAGAGAGGCTGCGTTAATAAGAATGGCCGCACAAAAGCAAGTGATCGAACGATATTACAACAGGAAAGCACGTTTGCAATACTTCAAAATTGGGGACTTCGTACTTAAAAAGGTTTTTCAATCTACAAAGGCAGCCAATGCAGGTAAACTAAGTCCAACTTGGGAAGGACCCTATAGAATTCATGATATTGAAGGAAAATGAGCATATGAGTTGGAGACAATGGAAGGGAAGATACTTCCTTCGCACTGGAATGCTGTTTATCTGAAGAGATATTACTTCTAAGGGAAAATCCATAGTCAGGTATCATTATGTTATATTTTATTTTTTGAATTATTAAAAATTTGACTAACGATTTTAGATGATAGGCAAAATGCTTACCCGTACTAAATGATGAGTCACGACCTGTAAGGCAAAAATGGAATACACTAAAAATTCTGGCCTAGGGTTACAATAATTCTGATAGAAAAATACACGGGTAAAGCATTCTTCTTCTATAATCGTACCCCCAAGTTCCGTATGTATTTCCTTTTCAGGAAAAGGATCAAGTGAAGGAAACTATCAAGTGCTCGAGGCTTCATACTTCAACACTCAAACACTTGGGGGACTACATAATATATACAACCAAGTGTACGTAAAAGGAAAACAAGATTGAGGAAAAATCAAGCCTAAGAAGAAGCGGAGTGGAAGTTAACAAGTCAAGGCATTCATCATAGTATTCTTTTCCATGAGAACAATGGAGTCACCTCTCAAACCCTTCCTAGTGTTTTGGAGCTAAGGGAGATCTACTGTACTTCATAAACAGTTATGGTGTAGATTATATACTAAAATGGGTTATAAGGAAAAACCTCGTATCTATTGTTCTACTTTTTGTAAATCTGTTACAAGAAAAACAGTTACGAGAAAGTTATAGATGTAATTCAAATACATGTAAAGAATGATTCACGACTTGTCAAAGTTTAGAAATAAAAACTTGTTCAAGTTATTTCAGATAAACATGTGTGTTCCTATTTCTTGTATCGTATAATAAATGTCATTATGAAGTTGAGACGTCTTCTTCATCAAGTGTTAAAATATAAAAGGGCCCTCTTTCATAAAACTCATGTCATTTAATCATGAGGATAATGAAAGAATTTTCAGAAAATAAAAATGCAATCTATTCTTTAAGTCCTTAAAAATAAAAAGCATGAATAGAACGGATGGAGGTTTAAAGATAAACTTCTTAATATTTTAAAACTAAAGACCAAGTATAAAACTTAGTCGTCGAATGGTTCATACAAAAAGTGTCCCTTAAACAAAGCTTGGGGACTTAAACTTTTAAACTTCTTTAACTAATGGCCAAAAGTTTAAATTACAAAAAATTATCACAAAAAACCAAACACTTTGAACATGGATTTCCAGATCGGCACCTGCAAAAAGGGAAATTTCAAATTATAAAAACTATTTAAGAGGAAGGAACTGAGGAAAGATCATCAACGGGCTCAACTGCAATTGTATCATCAGCGGCTAAGGATTGATCTTCAGTCATGGTAGTGGCAGTACCCACGGGCAAAACCTCAACTTGGCTAACAGCAACATGAGTGGATGAACTTAAGGAAAGTGCAACACCCGTGGCAAATTCAACAGATATGGGGACTTCAGATGCAGTAGACATGGGGACTTCAGAAGCTTCAGATACGGGAGTTTCAACTAGAGGAGTTTCAGTTATGAGAGGACCAGTCTCCGAAGAAGAGAATTCTTGTGGATGCTGTGTTTGCTCAATGGTTTCATTCACCTTAGCCAATTCATGTTCAAGGTCGAAATTTTCTTGACTCATCTCTATCAAGTTATCACGGCGAGAATTTAGAAAAGTTCAACTCACTTCAATATTGGATGACTCTTCGAGAAGTTCATATTCCTTCTCCCAGGCAGTAACCTCACTCTTAAGTTCCTCATTCTTAAGCAAAACTGAATCATAAAATGATTGTAGTGAGGAGTGAGAATTTTCCAAGGCACGGATCTTGTCTGCAGAGGCTCACAATTCTTCTTGTGCTCGAGAAAGCTCTTGTGCTACCTCTCCTGCGTGCATTTCCTTTTGACTCAATAGAGCTTTTAAGGCTCTATTCTCCTCGGTAGCCTCGGACAACCACTCCACAAAGGAAGATTCAAGAAGTTCTTTTTCCTTCTTAGACTGGTCTGAAACAGCCTTAAGTGTTGCCAATTCAGAGGTTAGAATTTGAACTTGTTTTTCCAGGGAAATTTTTCCTTTTTCTAAAATTTCCATATGAATCTGTAAACTCTCGAACTGGCCCTTCCAATTGTTGGCCTCCAATATAGAGTCACGAGCAGCTTCTTCCGCGTCATAAGCAGCTTTCTCTAGGTCACGAGCCAGTTTCTCTAAAGAGGAACTCGATTCATAAGCTCAGTACCAATAAGGTTGACCTGTTCATATAAAAAAAAAATAAGGTTAAAGCTTCCAAACTTGATAAAATAAACTAAAGAATACCTTCAAACTGGCATTTACAATGTCATTCACAAGAGTCATATTACTATGACTCTCAAGTTTAGCTTTCTCGATAGGGCCGATTAGAGGTGCAAGCCATGTGTCAGCTTGCCCAGACTTCCTCAAAAGGTTGCTATTTGCGGGAACTTCAATGGTCACACTCCTCATAGTGGAATTTCTACTTAAGGAACCCATTTCTATGTGATGAACTATGGGAGGAGTGATTATTGAAGGAGGGGCAGTAGAGGAAGGTATGGAAGTAATAGATGAGGGAGGCAAAGAAACAATTACGGGAACGGAAGAGGTAGAAGAGCACAGGGGAAGCTCATCTAAAACTGGTCCTAAAGGACCACTACTAAAACCACTGATAAAAAGCTGGTTTATTGAATCAAGAGTGTCAGACGGAGGAGAGGTGTAATCATCAGGAATGATCACCTGAGATACAACAGGCTCGGAAAGAGGCAGGTTAGGGGAAATATCAATTTCATCTTTAGAGACAATACGTCTCCTGGCTCTCGGTCTCGTTATGAGGGAACCCTCACCTTCTCCTTCGGAATCATCTTCTAAGCTCGATTTTCTTTTCTCAGATCTCGGAGCTATATCTTAATCCGCAGATCCAAAGAATATATCTTCCTCACGAGATGCCAAAATAGCTTCGGGAATAACTTTTCGAGTGGCAAAACCTAAAAAACAGAAGGTTAAAAGCCATGACAATGAGGACAATTAAACATAGGTAAGGTAAAAGATAAGAATTCTCACCATGAGTTTTTGGTTTCCAACCATAATGACTGGAGAGGCTTTTCCACGTTCTACCTTCCATTGGAGCAACTTTCAATAACTTTTCTACCAAACCACGGATATTGGATACAGATTCAACAATACCCATAGTTGCTGGAAAAAAAAAGCAAGATAATAAAAGATAGGTAAAGCTGAAAATAAAAAGGCACGAGCGTATTTAATACTTACGTGCAAAATTCCACTTTTCTGGGAAACGGATGTTCTTTTCACCGACTAAACCCACAGTGGGAGCAGTAACATACCGAGCATACCAGCCGCGGTCTTTATCGTCTTCAGGATTCACCAAGACCCTTTTACTCCTAGCTGCTAAACTGAACACCCCGTTTCGGAAAAATCTAGGGGAATACAGGTGAATTAAGTGAGGGAAAGTGAATTCCACATCTGCTCTTTTAGCGAGATGCCTCAAGCAGGCAACAACTCGCTACACTATTGGTCCAATTTGACCCAGGAACACATCGAAAAAATGACAAAAGTCTAAAATAACCGGGTCAATGGCCGGTTTAAACCCTAAAGTGAAAGGGTAGGTGTAAACAAAGGAATAACCTATTATGTAAGAGGAAATTCTTTGATTTGGATTAGGGATAATAATAGGAAAATCTTCAGGCCAATGACATTCCTTTCGAACTGCGGGTGCTAAAACACTTGTAATTTGAGTGGGACAGAGATCAACACGGTCTAATGCGACAACTTGAGTTTTTAAAGATTCTCTATCGTGATAAAAGGAAAATTCAGTGGGGATTATTTCATCCACCAAGGGTTCATGCAGTAGTTCAGAATCCTTATCTCGAGAAGAGCTCCTCTAAGAGTGCGAACCCCTGGTCCCAGAAGAAGGTCCAGAACTAGAAAGGGGAGTTGAAGTGCTACCACGAACAGAGCCTAAGTTGCGTAATCTACCTCCTCTTCTATGCCTTATCGGAGCATTAGGGAAGTTATTCAGAATAGGAGTTTTTCTAGAGTTAGAACTCGAAGAAGCCATGGATGTAAATGTTGAAGCAAAGCAAGAAATAATTCGAAGTAAAAGTGTTCAATACGCTTTATGAAGAACAAGACAAAAAGAGGGGCTATATTTATACTATTGGGAAAAAGTACGATGATGAAGGAACCGCAATGATGATAACTGATACTTTATAAATAGTGAAGCCGAAAAGAAAGCCTAAAAAGTGCTGCAAAATGGTGTAACCAATGAGGAAATGACACGTGTCTAGTGCATTAAAAGGAAGTGCCAGTTGAAGCGCCAACTTTATCAGAGCATTAATGGTGACAAAAATTATCCTTTAATGAATTCCACTTCCCAAGTATTCAAACTGATGAATAAATGAAAAGTGGGGGGACTATCTGTATTGGAAAAAATTGTATGCATGGTGACGTGTCATGACACATGGTATAAACAATAGGTGATAATTGGTCTGAGAGTTATAGACTGGTTCGGACAAGAAAAAAGGTACGATACAAAAGGACAAAAAGGGAGGTACGAGACAGAAGCTTAAAAATAGGTACGAGATAAGAGGCTCAGTAATCCCGTGCCTATTTAAGTTAACCCCGTACCCATTTAAGTTCAATTACCTACGAGCAACGGGAAGAATAATGAACCGGGCTAAAGGAGAAGGTAGCAATACCGTATTTCAAGAGTAATAAATGGTAGAACCGTTAAGAAATATTTCTATTCAATGTAATGATTATGTAACGTAACATTTAATGTCATTAAATATTCATAATAGCCTCATTATGACTTAGATGTAACAGACATCCCTAAAGATTCCCAAAAAGATCTATAAAAGGGGAAATATGTAATCAATTGAGACACAAGTTACTACTGAAATACACTATGATTTACTAGCTTACACATTTGAGTACTACAAAATTCTCTTCTTTATTTACTTTTTTCGATTATCAGTAACCCGATTCTTCTAAATTCTAGCTTTGACTAAAAGTCTATTTTTTGGTTAAACACCATATCTAGTGTTGTAATTTCCAAATTAGTAGAATTTGGAAATCCTTTTGTAGCTGGCAATACTAATGTTGCCAGATTTACAACTGGTCATTGAAAAATAGCCACAGTTTCAAAAGTAATCGAAATTTAGCCACTGTTTATGTAAAGATAAATCTGAGCGAAAACACTGTTTAAAACCCGGAAAATACGCCCGCATATTATATGGGAGTTCCAGCACAAGTATGCTGGAACTCTCGCATATTATACGGGAGTTCCAGGATAACCATGCTGGAACTCCCGTATAATATGCGGGAGTTCAAGTATAATTATGCTGGAACTCCCGCATAATATACTGGAGTTCCAACAAGTATAAATGTCCCGTATAATATACTGGAGTTTGGAGTACCGGTGCTCCAGTCTCCCGTATATTATACATGAGTCAGCAAAGTGTACCGGTCCAACATAATATGCTGGAGTTCGTACACAGATGCACCCGAACTCCCGTATATTATACGGGACCGGTCTCTGTTGCAGCAAATAGTGGCTATTTTTCATTGACTTCATAAACGGTGACTATTTTTCATTGACCAGTCCGAAAACTGGCTATACCATGATATGTGAATGAGCCCAGTAGGACTCTCTATCCTTGTAATAGTACTAGTTAAGTAATATAAAGTCCGTATTTCCATAAAAAAAAAAGATCCTTAAAAATCATAAAAAGGGGCAGCGAGGACTAGTTTGTGGTAAAAAAAAAAAGCTGGGGTAGCAAGAGAGAAAACATACAGTTGCGGGACTAGAGCTATAATTAATCTCATTTCCAACTTACACGGGGCAGCTGTTAAAACAGCTCCTATAAATTGTGGAAGCAGTCGAAATAATACAAGTACAAATCAAAATTCAAAAACAACGGTTATCATAAACCCCAGATACCAAGAACTGTATACGGAAGGGAGCAGAAGGATGGGCGTAAAGAACCTTTGGGACATCTTGGAATCTTGCAAGAAAACTCTTCCTCTTCATCATCTCCAGTAAGTCTTCTGTTCCCACTTCACCCCTACCTTTTTTATTTTTCTAAAACACCACAATCTTTTACTTGTTGTGGTTCTTCTACTTAATTCGGGATTTGGTGCGTGTAAAAGGAACAAGAGGGTATGTATAGATCTTTCTTGCTGGATAGTTCAACTTCAAAATGTCAACAAATCCCACTTCGCCATCAAAGACAAGCTTTATCTCAGGGGTCTCTTCCACCGCCTTAGATCTCTCATTGCTTTGAATTGTAGCCTCATTTTTGTCACCGGTAATTTTTTTTTTCTTTCTTTGTGCAAATCTGTACTTTTACTTTTTTTCTTTCAATTAACAAGTATTTTACTTGCTATTGTTGTATTCATGATTAGTTTACTGTGTGAGATGGTGAAGATTCTTAATTGTAGTACTCAAGACATTATTGATATTTCTGTTTGGTTCCACATAGATGCTGCTCTGCTGCTATCAAGTTGCGGGTGGCTCACCACCCACAAAATATTGTTGCTTCACAATTTTTAGCAGTCCCTGGGAAACATCTATTTAGGGTGTGTTTGGTATGAAAGAAAATCTTTTTCCTGAAAATAAGGATTTTTAAAACTTATTTTATGGTGTTTGGTAAGTAAACAGAAAATATTGACCCTGTAGCATTTATATATAATCTAGATAATTACTATGGGGGTCCTGGGGTGGGGGTGGTTGAGTTGGTTTTTTTTTTTGT
>MU692065.1:69740-105699 GCA_026770625.1 Nicotiana glauca
ATTTTCCAAAACATTTTAACCAACCAAACATGGAAAAATTGAAAAATATTTTCCTCTCTACCAAACGGACTTGGACAAAGAAATTTAGAGCCTTTATGGTCTCTGAATCTTTTTGAAAACTAAGCATGTTTATGGTGTTAGAATGTTTTAGCTAACCCCAACTTGGTTGGGACTGTGGCATTTTGGTGTTGGTTGTATGTGTTGGAATGTCCATATTGGCTGTTAGAGGATTGACAGCACTTAATACATGATGCACATCTCAGTGGCACTTTTTCCCTTTTTCAGATGGAGCCATTCCTGCTATCAAATCATCTACTTATAGAAAGCGACTAAATCCTGGAAATGTGGTAGGACTACTTAATATCTGTTTTCGCTTATTTTGTTTCTGCCCATCCTCCTGCTCACACCCCTTCTTTAATTATTTGCTTACCTACATTCTATTTTACTTTGCTCATTATACTCTAGCTTTATATAATGTAGCTCACTCAAGATGAGGCGATTAAACCGTCATCAATACGAAGAAATGCAGGATCTGAATTTTCACGCATGATAAAGGAGGCTAAAGTTCTTGGAAATGCACTTGGAATTCCATGCTTAGATGGGTAACTCTTTACTTATGCATTTGTTTTATTGATCTGTCAGAAAGCAAATACATGTAAATGATAAAAGGAGATGTTATCTTTTGAGAGGATGGTTTTCATCTTCTAGTCTATGGGGTTATTATCAGACGTTAGTTTTACATCTTAACTTGCTACAGGTGTCTGTACTTGAAAGAATACACGTTTTCAGTAACCAGGTCATTTCATGTGATAACAGTGCCTTGAATTGTGAATTGACAGTGCTTTAGTGAGTTGTGTGATATGATACTTATAACTGTTGGAGTGTAGAAAATAACTCTTTGCAACTATTGACTGCTGGAATCTGCAAAAAATATCAGGATTGAGGAGGCTGAAGCTCAATGCGCACTATTAAACTATGAATCATTCTGTGTAAGTGGAAGTCATTGATCCATTATGCTAGTAATGCTTCATTTCACAGGATTAAGCTAGGTTTTCCTGATATAATCGTGGTTCTAAAAGTCTGTTGTTTAAAATTTTTACCATAACAATTATTGTTTGTTTATGCTGGAGCAACCTCATTTTGTATCACACAGACTGATTTTAATTATCAGGATGGATGTTTCACATCAGATTCTGATGCCTTCCTATTTGGGGCAAGGACAGTGTATAGAGATATTTGCCTTGGTGAGAATTAAGATATTATTGGTTTGTTCTTTTCTTTTGACTCTTGGTAGTGGCTTTTAATTATTTTGATGTACTCATACTTCTAGTTTGCGAGATTCAGGGGAGGGCGGGTATCTTGTTTGCTATGAAATGGATGATATTGAGAGTAAGCTTGGACTTGGACGGAACTCCTTGGTAATTATTTTACTTTTGTCTTCCAGCACTATTGGTTACAATGTAAAGAATATTGTTCTCAGTCGTGATACTTGGCATCCAAATAGAATAAAGCGTAAACCATATCAGTCTAAGGGAACACACTTCCAATCAATCTTGTGGGAAAAGAAGACTTATTCATTTCTTAGTTTTATTCTAGACTGCAAGACACTGATATGATCACCTGTTAGGAAATTTGTTACAACTTGCAAGTATTATATCCTGATAAATGATGTGAATGGAGAAACTGTGAATCTTTCTGATTCTATGACGTTTGATGGCATCAGAATATTATTGACCTTGCTTGCATGTGGAACAGATCAGCAGTTGCAACTCATTGTCTAAATTTCTGATGAAAATTGTTGGGCTTTCTTTTTGGGAATTCTTATTTTCAGATAACGCTGGCTGTTATTCTTGGTGGTGATTACTCTGAAGGAGTTTATGGGCTTGGTCGGGTAAGTCTTGGAAATTTTGTTTCTTGTATCCGGCAGACATTATTTCTCTTCTCAATTTAACATGTCTATGATCTGAAATGGGTTGAACTTTTATGCTTATGGTATGAAATGCTTTTGTGTTGATAGGAGTCAGCTTGTCGGATTGTTAAATCAATTGGTGATAGTGCTGTTCTTCAATGGATTGCATCAGAAGGATTTTCCTTTGTTAAGAAGCAAAAAGGATCTAAGAAACAGACTGAAAATGACAAATGCAATGGTAGAGAAAATGCTGCAGAGTATAAAAATCCTAATGGTGAGTCCCTCGGAAAGAGGGGAAACTAAGGAGAAGAAATTTTATCCGAGTGCTGACTAGTACTTAGAAATCATTGTTACATTTATGTTTAAATCCCTGCTGTTTTTCCTTTTTGCATTAGGAAGCAAATGCCCTTCACAAACGATAATTCAGACTTTGCAAGTATTAAATGCATATCTGAAACCAAAGTGCCATTCAGCAGAATCTGATGCTGTACAACGGTAGATTCTTATTTGAGACAGCATTTATACAAAGTCACACTTTTTTTTTCTTCTTTTCCTCCATTTTGTTTTTGTTTTTCTGTTTTGCCTTTTTGGTTGAAGTTTACCACATTACGTTGTGCTGATAATAAATCTGTTGACATGTCAGTTAAGAACCAAGAAGTCTGAAAAGAAAGATATTGTTGCAGGATTCTTGCATTGTATCCATATAGCCGCAGCCAGCTTCAGCAAATATGCACTGAATTTCTTGATTGGCCTCCTGAGAAGACAGGTGTTTCTCTGAGCCAAATCTTGGTGCTTCATACAAGCTGATGTGAATTCTATTTCATGCACTTATTTATCTTACCTGTTTCCTTTGATTCGGCATCTACCGTGGATAACTCCAACTACAATTGTTTTTTTGATTCGGCATCTACCATGAATTCTATTTTTTTGAAAATTGATAGTTTCATTTTTTGTAATTGTTAAAAGAATTACGTATACAATAGCTTAGACGTTGGTCCAATTAATGAGAAACTTGTCTTCTCTGAAACCCTCTGTTTTTTGTGGCTCAGACGAGTATATCCTTCCTAAGATTGCTGAAAGGGAACTACGGCGATTCGCCAACTTGCGGTCCACTGCATCACAAGTGGGAGTCCAGCTTCCATTGAATGAGGTAATGCTCATCCTACTACAATGAATGTCAATTTTACTTAATATCACTTTTTGTGTTTCAAACTCAGTGGTTCCTGAAACGGACTTTGCTTCCGTACAATAGTTTATTATCAAGATCATTTTTGCAATTACGCCCTTCTGCATATGTCTACCTGAGAATGATCCCCGTGATGATAGTAGCATCTGCAGAACTTCATTGCACTTCTCTATTCAGAGATGATAATGACACTTCTTTATTGCTTATCCAAATTGTTATCTGTACCAGTTAACTAAACCAAAATAGTTGGGTTCTGGAAAGTAGATGAGAGATGGTTGTATGGTCTGTTTGCCTTCATAAGACCAGTGATTCAGGGAACATGTACCGAGTTTTCTTGCTCTAGCATTCTGGATAAGTTTGCTACTTTGTGACATGAGCACCAAAATGGAGAATATAAAATAAAATAGTACATGATTTGGAAAACATTCTCTCATTCAATTTGAGAGTTGGGGTTGCACATTTAACGCCATAACGACTTGAATGTAATATAATATTGCTGAAAGGAGAAATCAAAGTAATATGATTGCAGAAGATGTTTCAAATCTTAATTAAGAGAAGAGATTGCATATCCTAAAGACTTTGAAAATAGAATAACAATTTTATGACCTCATCACTTTAGGGGCCTGACATTTGTGCCATATGAAAATTAGATGTCTTAAATGTGTGAACAGTTCGTGATGTTTGCTTTATCTGTGAGAAAGAAGTTTGGTATCTTGCGGGCTGCACATGTAATGATGCCTTGAGTTATTGTTATCTTAATATCTTTGTGATAATTTTGTTGGAATTTTTTTTCTATTGCATTATATTTCATTTTATCCTAGTCTGTTTCTGGAAATGATTTCTAAGATCTGAACATGCACAGATGCCAATAAAGTGTCCTTTATCTCGAATTATAAAGCCGAGGAAAGTTCAAGGAGTAGATTGCTTTGAGGTATCTTGGGAAGAAATGGACGGACTTGAAACCTCTATAGTACCAGCTGATCTCGTTCAGAGGTATGTCAACTATTAACTTGATGACTTACAGAGATATGTTCTAATGATTTATGTGAGAGAGCACAGGAAAATATATTATTGATGTACTTTAAGTGTTTTATAATAGCCCTATTTATATACAATGTTTACATGTACCTAAAGCCTTTTATACCAATGTGGGACACTATACATGAACTAATTCTAATACTCCCCCTCAAGCTTGTGCATATAAATTATATGTTCCGAGCTTGTTACATATATAACTAGTACGAGAACCAGTGAGGGACTTGGTGAAAATATTTGCAAGTTGATCATTTGATTTCACAAACTTTGTAACAATATCTCCCGAGAGAATCTTCTCTCTGATGAAGTAATAGTCAATCTCAATGTGTGTGGTCCGCTAATTGAACATTGGATTTGATGCAATGTGAAGGGCAACTAGATTATCACACATAAGTTCCATCTGACTGATTTCTCCAAATTTTGATTCTTTTAGCAACTTTTTGACCCAAACTAGCTCACATGTTGCAAGAGCCATGGCTCGATACTCTGCTTCAGTGCTAGACCGAGCAATTACATTCCGTTTCTTGCTTTTCCAAGAGACCAAATTACCTCCTACTAAAACACAATATTCAGATGTGGAACGCCTATTAGAAGGTGACCCTGCCCAATTAGCATCTGTGTATCCAGCAATATGCTCATGGCCTTGATCCTCAAATAATAGTCCTTTTCTTGGAGCTTATTTTATATACCAAAGAATGCGAACAATTGCATCCCAATGACTATTGCAAGGAGAGTCCATAAACTGACTTACAACACTCACAGGAAATGAAATGTCAGGTCTAGTCACTGTGAGATAATTCAATTTGCCAATCAACCACCTATATCTTGCAGGATCGCTAAGAGGCTCCCCCCCTCCCCCCGGTTCCTGATTGAAGCTTAGCATTCGGATCCATATGAGTGTCAACAGGTCTGCAACCCATCATTCATGTCTCCTCAAGAATGTCTAAATCATACTTTCTTTGTGAAATAACAATACTTGAACTAGATTGCGCGACCTCAATACCTAGAAAGTACCTCAATCTGCCGAGATCCTTAGTCTAAAAGTGCTAAAAAAGATGTCGTTTCAGACTAGTAATGCCACTAATCATTGCCAATAATAACAATATCATCAACATAAACCACCTGATAAATACATAGATTAGAAGCAGAAAGCCGATAAAACACTGAGTGATCAGCTTCACTACGAGTCATGCCTAACTACTGAATAACTGTGCTGAACTTGCCAAACCAGGCTCCAGGAGATTGTTTCAAACCATAAAGTGACCTGCGTAATCGACATACAAGACCACTTGACTTCCCCTGAGCAACAAAACTAGGTGGTTGCTCCATATAAACTTCATCAACAAGATCATCGTGGAGAAAGACGTTCTTAATGTCAAACTGATAAAGAGGCAAATGATGAACAACAACCATGGATAGAAAAAGGTGAACAAATGCGACTTTAGCCATGGGAGAGAAAGCGTCACTAAAATCAATCCCAAATATCTGAGTATATCCTTTTGCTACCAGACGAGCTTTAGGCTAATCATCCAGGCCATCCGGGCCTATTTTGGCAGCATAAACGTAATGACACCCAACAATAGACATGCCTGAAGGAAGAGGAACAAGATCCCAAGTATCACTCGCATGTAAAGCAGATATCTCGTCAATCATAGTCTATTGCCATCTTGGATGAGATATTGACTCGCCTGTAGACTTAGGAATAGAAACAATGGACAAAGATGATACAAAAACACAATGGGGTGATGACAGACTTTGATAACTTAAACCAACATAATGGAGGTTAGGATTAAGTGTGGATCGTACACCTTTCTGAAGTATAATTGGTGGACTAGAAGGAGACAAGTCTGTAGTAGGTGCAAAAGCTTATGTAGTACGTGAAATATTTGGGCCTGATGCTGGATGTGGACGACGATGATAAGAGTGGTGGTCTTGTGGCTGGAGATGTAGGAAGAGCAACTGTAGACTCCTCAAAAGTCGGTATTGGTAGGAGTGGCTATGGTGGTATTGTGCACGTCGATGGGGATGTAAGAGGAGGAACAATAGATTGCTCACAAGTACATATAAGGCTTCAGATATATCAAGACGATTAGATGAAGTAAAGTAAGGGTGAGACTCAAAGAACGTGACATCGGCTGACATAAGATACCTACGAAGATCATGTGAGTAACAATTATACCCCCTATGAACCCGAGAATAGCCAAGAAAGACACACTTGAGAGCACGAGGAGCTAATTTATCTTTTTCGGGAGCTAAGTCATGAACAAAACATGTACTCTAAAAAATAGGAGGAGGAAGAGAGTACTAAGGTGTCCTACGGAACAGTACTGAACATGCAATCTGATTTTGAATGGAAGATGACAAGCTGTAAGAACTGCATCGCTCCAGAAACGCAGCGGAGCAATGGATTGAATGAGAGTTGTGCGAGCAGTTTCAATGAGTTGCCTATTCTTTCTTTCTATTGCCCCATTCTGTTGAGGAGTATACGGATAAGATGTCTCATAGATAATTCCTCGAGAAGTCATAAACTTTTGAAACTGAGAGGATAAATATTCTAAGGCATTATTACTATGAAAAGTGCGAAAAGAGACACCAAACTGAGTTTTTATTTCAGCACCAAACCAATTTCATCTACTAGGACCCCATATATGATATATCAAAATGAACTAAAGAAAAAATAGACTCTGCACGACTCTCGGCACTATGTGAAAATGTAGATAGGTGACACGACGCACAATCTAATGTAGACAAACTAGAAAAATTAGACACCATCTTCTGAAGCTTGGATAAACTCGGATGTCCTAACCGTCTATGAATTAGGTCTGAAGGATCTGTAGCTGGACATGTTGTAGAGCGATTGAGTGAGTTAAGATAGTAAAGGCCTTGTGATTCACGCCCTGTGCCAATCGTCTGTTCCATAGTTCGGTCCTGCATAACAAAAGAATCGTCAATAAAATATATACCATATTGGAGGGCACGAGTCAAACGAGTAACAGATGCAAGATTAAAAAGACAACCCGGGACATAAAGAAAATAATCTAAAGTGATAGAGGGTAGGGGATTAGCTTGTCCAGCTCCTTTTGCTTTTATTTGGACTTCACTGGCTAGTGTAATATTGGGAAGATATTGTGAACAAACAATATTTGACAGAAGTGACTTATTACCATAAATATGATCAGAGGTGCATGAGTCCATGACCCATGGTCCAAGAGTAGTAGACCGGGAAATACAAGCAAAGGATTTTTCAACATCATTAGTATCAGTCTGATCGACAAAGGCTACTTGTGGAGGTGTTTACTTAGCTGCTCGATACTGAAGAAACTCATTATACTCCCCTTTAGATAAAGAAAACCCCTGGTTACCTACAGTCTCAGTCTGAGTTAGGGGTGTTTATCGGTCGATACAGTACGGTATTTAGACATTTCGGTTCGGTATTTTTGTATTCGGTTTCTTAAAATCCTATACCAATACCATACCTAATTAAATTTGGTATGGTTCGATTTACCTTTCGGTTCGGTAACTTCAGTTTATTCGGTTTGAATACTAACTAGTGCATGAGCCATAGACTCTAATATTCTTAATTAAATTACTCAAAAATGCATAAAAATGTTTGTTGACAAAATTTTTATCCAAAACTTGCAATATCGACCCAAATATAGAAAATTGTACATAAAAGAATATTTGATCATTAGAAATGTCTTGTTACTTGTTTAGAGTTAATTGATGAACTTAGAGAATAAAGAAAAGTAAAATTTTAGATTTTTTATATTTATGTTATAATTGATAAGATATATTTTGCTACGGTATCGGTATTTCGGTATTTTATTTTAAAATACCAAATACCATACCTAATACTAATTTTTTTTTAAACTTAAACCAAATACCAAAATACCGTATACCAAATACCAAAATTTTCGATTTCGATACATTAATTCGGTATTTACCAAATTATGCACAACCCTAGTCTGAGCAACACAAGCATTTCTAGGTGGTTGACCATGCAAAGAGTAACACACCTCACGAGTGTGCCCAAGCTTGTTACAATAAGAACACTTTGGTCGAATTCTTCCAAAACGACCTCCTCCTCGTCTATTCTCCATAGTCTGAGGTGCTCGATTTTCCACTGTCTGGGATGCAAGATCAGAGGAGTCAGCGATATGCGATGAGATCACTATATGATTGGGGGTTGCAGCAACGAAGTAATCGAGAGAATAATTCATCAACTGTGGGGACAGTCGGACTAGCCAAAACCTGGTCGCGTACTGAATCAAGGTCATTAGGAAGTCCACTGAGGGTAAGAACTAGAAACATCTTCTGTCGTTGCTCTTGTTGCTTTTCGACACTAATAGAAACTGGCATCAACTTCTCAATTTCCTCCATGGTTGTATGTACTTGTGCCAAGTAAGTAGATATATCTAATTCCTGTAAATTTGTCATCCGTGCTATTACAACATAGAAACGAGATATGTCATTAGTGTATAGAATGCGAGCCTTTTCCCAAAGCAAACAACATGTCTGGAATGGACGAAACAAAGGCATCAACTTGGAATCAATAGATCGCCATAGTATATTACACAATTGAGCATCGATCTTCTCCCAAAGTGCTTTGGCCTTTTCATCTCTTTTGCTAGACTTTTCAAACTTAAACATATTGACCTTTACACCACAACTCGACATATGAAGCCCAAACGAAGTAGTTTGAACTTCCTATTAAAGGTTCTGAGGTAGTCGTAACACCAAACTTCCAGAGCCCGTATTTTTAGACCCAAAGACATCTTGGATTGAATAGAGGTCTAGCAAATTATCACCAAATAACAGAAAGAATCAACAGACTCGCTGAAACAGACGAAGGAGACACTGTATATGCCGGAAAAATTACTGTAGCTGCCGGAAAATCAGTGTAGTCGCCGAAAAAATCTCAAAGTGCTCGGAATAAAAAGAAAACAGTATGGTCCTGGTCGGATTTACTAGACAATAAAATTGTTCCGAAGAATCTTTTTCAAAAATATGGCCTGAACAAGGGTCACGCGCCGATGTGTGGGCTTGACGCGCCACTGGCTTCAAAAGTTCTGGAGGCGAGGGCGTGTGACTAGGGTTCTGCTGGTTTTCTGGGATTTGGTCGCCTGAGAATTTCGCACCTGCTGGTGGTGTTACTTTTCGTCAAAACCCACCGGAGAAGAGATGACGCAAAAAAAAAAACTGAAATTCACCGGAAAAAAGGCATGGTGACTGTCCCGAACTTGCCGATTACTGCACAGCGGGGATTTTTCACTAGTTGCTCTGATACCATGTGAGAAAGAACGGGAAAATATATTATTGATGTACTTTAAGTGTTTTACAATAACCTGTAGATTTTGAGAAGAAGAAAATGTTTCTTGTATTTCTGTATATGGTTACATCCCATGAGCAAGGGAATTTATACGAAGCTCCTAATGCTAATTAAGGTAATAAAATAAATCCATACAATCAATATTGTCAAGACAAAGAAAGCATGAGAGAAACCGAAGAATGATTATCTCAATTACTTGATTCAAATACATCAGATACATTGGTATTTATACACAAGAGAAATAAGAGATGAAAGGAAGTAAAATATCCTACACTACATGTAAATCCAACAAAATATTCTTCATATATTCTACAACTAATGCTACACAATATTCTACACCTAATAATATCTCATATATTCACCATATAGAGAATATATTAATGTAGATATTCTACAATATGTTCATTATGCTAACGTCCCCCCTTAAATTGATGCTGGTGGATCGAAAAGCATCAATTTGCCTACTAGAAACTGATGACGCTGTTGTGCCATTAATTTTGTAAACACATCAGCTATTTGAAGATCACTGGATACATGTGGAAGAGTAATAACTCTTCTATCTACAGCTTCTCTTATAGAATGAGAGTCCACTTCAATATGCTTGGCATCACCCTTCGTGCTTTTACTCTCATCCTCACCATAAGAATCAATATAATCGGCACGGCATTACCCTTCGTGCTTTTACCTCACATAATTATGGCACAGAATGATCCTTCGTGCATTATCACTCGTATAAAGGCACTGAATGGTACATCGTGCGGCACGGCATCACCCTTCGTGCATTAGCACTCTCTCACAAATATCATGCACGGCATCACCCTTCGTGCTTTAACACTCTCTCACCAATAAAAAGCACGGCATCACCCTTCGTGCTTTAACACTCTTCCTCACCCAAACAACAATCACAAACAATAAGGGCAAGGAAATAAAAAAAATCACAATAAAATCCCGGCAAGAGAACAATAGTACAACAATCATATCCCGGCAAGGGAAACAATATCAAAAATAACAACATCCCGGCAAGGGAGATAACCTTAAAGGCAACAACATCCCAGCAAGGGAGACAATATCATAATCCTCTTCTCTTGTTTCACATTTACTTCACAACTCAATTCACAACTTGAGCCAATACTCTGAAATGTTCAATTGCCAACAATAATTCCACAAATTATTTCACAACTTGAGCCAACGCTCTTCAATGTTCAATTACCAAAATTTCCTCCACAAGCCTGTTCCACAATAGAAATATCACATAAGGCATGAACAATACAAAACTGAGTCATATTAATCAGAGCATAAAACTCATGGGAATGCTTGACACCAACGTATAGATACTCGTCACCATGCCTATACGTCGTACTCAACAATTAACACATAGCAAATAGGACACAACTCCTAATCCCACAGCTAAGGTTAGACCAAACATTCACCTCGATGCCACGAACACAACTCAAGCCTCAACTATCGATTTACCTCTTGATTTCACCACTCATTTGCTTGTATCTAGCCACAAGTTACTTAACTATATTAATAAATGCTAATGAATCAATTCTAATGCACGAAAATAGATTTTCTAAAGTTTTTCAAAAAAGTCAAAAATTGACCCCGGGCCCACATGGTCAAAACCCAAGGTTCGAACTAAAACCTGACTACCCACCCACGAACTCAAATATATAATTTGTTTTAAAATCGGACCTCAAATCGAGGTCCAAATCCCCACAATTCGAAAATCCTAAGTTCTACCCAAAACACCTAATTTCCCCATGAAAACTATTGATTTTGAGTTGAAATCATGTAAAAAAAATGGATGAGATTGAAAGAAATGAGTTAGAAATGACTTACAAATGATTTGGAAGAGTAGTTGTCTTTGGAAAATCGCCCCAAGGTGTTTAGGTTTTGAAAAGGTTTCAAAAATGGCTAAAAATGCGTCTAAGTTTCAATTAACTGGTCTCTAATGTCGCAATTGCGACCAGGATTCGCAATTGTGAACCCCTCGGAAACTGTTCACTTCGCAAATGTGAAGATTTTGTCGCATTTGCGACCAAGTGCAATCCCGGTCACCTTCGCATTTGCGAGGGACCCTTCGCAAATGCGATATCACATTTGCGCGATATATACGTCACATTTGCAACCAAGGCAGCCCAGGTCAACTTTCGCATTTGCGATACTGTTTCGCATTTGTGAAGCCTACAGACCTGCAACATACCAGCAATTTCCTAAGTCCAAATTTCACTCCGTGGCCTATCCAAATCTCACCCGAGCCCTCGGGGCTCCAAACCAAACATGCACGCAAGTCTAAAAACATCATACGGACTTGCTCATGCGATCAAATCATCAAAATAACATCAATAACTATGAATTTAGCATCAAAATCAAAGAAAAATCTCATGAACTCTTAAGTTCAAATTTTAACAACCGAATGTGTGATTCACGTCATTTCAAGTCCGTTTCCTACCAAATTTTATAGGCTCAACTTAAATCACATATAAGACCTGTACCAGGCTCCGAAACCAAAATACGGGCCCGATACCATCACATTCAATTACATTCAAATTTTCCAAAAACTCTAAAATTTCAGTTATACAATTTTATTCAAAAATTCATTTCTCGGGCTTGGGACATTGGAATTCGATTCCAGGCATACGTCCAAGTCCTATATTTTCCTACGGACCCTCGGGACCGTCAAATCACGGGTCTGGGCCCGTTTTGACAAGAACAAAGAAAGCAGCACGAGAGAAATTGAAGAATGACTATCTCCATTACCTCATTCAAATACATCATATACAATTGTATTTATACCCAAGAGAAAATATCCTACACTAAATGTAAATCCTGCAAAATATTCTTCATATATTCTACAACTAATGCTACACAATATTCTACACTAAATATAGAATATCCCTAATAATATCCCATATATTCACCATATCGAGAATATATTAATGTAGATATTCTACAATCTGTCCATTATGCTAACATCCCCCCTCAAATTGATGTTGGTGGATCGAAAAGCATCAATTTGCCTACTAGAGACTGATGACGCTGTCGTGCCATTGATTTTGTAAACATATCAGCTATTTGAAGATCACGGGATACATGTGGAAGAGTAATAACTCTTCTATCTACAGCTTCTCTTATAGAATGACAATCCACTTCAATATGCTTGGTTCTTTCGTGATAAACTGGATTGGTTGCAATCTGAATGGCACTTGTGTTATCAGCATGGAGAGGAGTTGGATTAGATTGAGGAAATCTAATTTCTGCAAGTAAACCACGAAGCCAAATAATTTTGGAGCAAGCAGTCGACATTGCTCGATATTCAGACTCCGTTGAAGATTTTGAAACACGATCTTGCTTGTTGCTCTTCCAAGATATCAAAGAATCTACGAGAAACATGCACCATCCCGTGACGGAGCGGCGAGTATCAGGACATCCAGCCCAATCAGAATCACTAAATGCATTAAGCTGAATAGGAGAACCACTAGGAAAGAATAATCCACGAGTTGATGTTCCCGAGAGATATCAAATGATGCGACGAACTGCCACCAAATGTAGGTGACGGGGAGTCTGCATAAATTGACTGACTTGTTGAACTGCTAAGGAGATATCAGGCCGAGTAATAGTAAGATAATTTAGGCTCCCTTTATCGCGACGATACTTTACATTCAATTCCAATGGAGTATCAACAGAGGAAGATTCTTGAAGACCAGCCAAAGCAATCAAATCCTGAGTATATTTGTGCTGGTTTAAGAACACACCTAAAGAATTATAATGAACTTCCAACCCCAGAAATATGTTAGAGTACCAAGATTTTTCATGTGAAAAGAATCCTTAAGCAGCTGCTGTTGGAGGCTAGTGATTAATAAAGAATCAGTTCCTGTTATAATGATGTCATCCACATATACCAGAAGAAGAACACAACCTGTAGATGTTTTTCGAAGAAACAAAGATGAGTCATATTTACTTTATTCAAAAGAGAAGTGAAGCAAAGTAGATCGAAACTTTTCAAACCAAGCTTTAGGAGCTTGTTTTAATCCATACAAAGACCGCTTCAACTTGCAAACATCTGATGTAGGTGATGAAAACAAACCAGGTGGGGGTTTCATATAAATATCTTCTTTTAGATCACCATGGAGAAAAAGCATTTTTTAAACCCATTTGATGAAGAGGCCAATTCTGTGAGGCAGCAATGGCAATAATAGTTCGCACCGTAGTCATTTTTGCTACTGGTGCAAAAGTCTCCTCATAATCCACACCATACTCTTGTTTGTTACCAGAACAACCAAGCGAGCTTTGTACCGATCTAGAGTTCCATCAGAATGAAGTTTAATTGAATAAACCCATTTACATCCAATTGGGCGGACATTTAAAGGACATGAAACAATGTCCCATGTGTTATTTTCTTTAGGAGCCAAAAGTTCTTCCTCCATTGCTTTCTGCCAACATTCATGCTTGCAAGCTTGTGAGTAACAAGTTGGAACAGAAATAGTGGATAAAGTAGAGGAAAAACCATACCAATTAGGAGTATTTCGTTCTCTGGTAGATCGCCGAGTAGGCTCAAGAGGAGACAGCCTTGAAGATATCTCATATTCTGGTTGTGGAGCAGTCTTAGGTGGCAGATCAGTTTCGCAATGGAGTAAAGTTGGGCGACATCGTTCATACACATATCCGGGTTTGAACCGCTTAGAAAAAGATGACAAATCCTCAAAAGTAGGAAGAAGAGGAGAAACAGAAGTTGACTCAACATGAGTGGGAAAGAAATATTGATTCTCAAAGAAAACAACATTTCTGGAAATACGACATTTGTCGGAACTTGGATCATAGCAAATAAATCCTTTCTGCGAAGTACTATAACCCATAAAAGCACATTTAGCAGACTGAGCAGAAAGTTAATTGTGTTGAAAAGGAGGCAGATGCACAAAACAAACACAACCAAATGTATGAAAATTATGATAGCTAGGATTATGGTGATAAAGACGATAATATGGAGACTCAAGATTTAACACTTTAGATGGTAGTCTATTAATTAAATAGACAGCAGTAGACAAAGCTTCCACCCAGTATTTAGATGGGACAGAGGACTCAATCAATAAAGTACGAGTTACATCTAAAAGATAATGATTTTTACGCTCAGCAACCCCATTTTGTTGTGGTGTATATGGACAAGAGCGTAGTGAGAAGATTCCTTTCTCAAGCAAGAAATTATTGAATTCATGAGACATATATTCTCCACCAGAATCAGATCTTAATATTTTGATGCATGTAGAAAAATGAGTCTCAATGTAAGCCAAAAATGTCTTGAATATGGAAAATGCCTCAGATTTGGAATGAAGAAAATACACCCATGTAAACCGACTATAATCATCTATGAATGTCACAAAGTACTTGAAATTAGCATAAGAAATAATTAGTGAAATGCCCCAAACATCACTGTGAATGACATCAAAACACTTTTTAGCACGACTACCAAAATTAGGAAAAGGAAGAGTTTTACTTTTGCCTAATTTACAAGTAAAACAATCAAATGAAGCAGCTAAAAGCTGATTTTTATTTCCCAATACACCAGAATTTGATAAATAAGACAACACTATAGAATTCAGATGTCCAAGACGCTTATGCCAAACCTCCGTTTTACTAGCTGTAGAAGTACAAGCAAAAGACAGAACACGGGGAATGGAAAAACGTATAGGAAACAATCTTCCAACTTTAGGCCCTTCGCGATTATCGTCCCCGACACCTGATCCTGCACAAGGCAACCATTACGAGAAAAATTCACATCACAATTATTATCTACCAATTGGCCAACAAAAATAAGACTAGTTGAGAGTTTTGGTGATACAAAAACATTCTTGAAAGTTTGAGTAATTTCCCCAACCTTGGTAATGGGTAAATTACTACCATTCGTAATCTGAATTTGTGATGGATCATGATAGTCACATACATTTTTTAGCATGCTAGTTGAGTTTGTCATATGATTGGAAGCGCCAGAATCAACAAGCCAAAAATTAGATGTAATATCGATACCTTGTAGCCTCAAAGCTGAAAAGGCTGACACAATCATTTGTTGTACCATTTCAGGAGTAAGAACTTGTCCAACTGTTGGAATAGCAAACTGGTTGCTAGTTCCAGTTGAAGATGAGTGACCATCAGTCGAACCATTTATCCCAGCTTGAAAAGCATTGATCTTACGGTTTTGAGGACGTGTGGGACACTGTTTGATAATATGTCCGTGTTGCTTACAACAATTGCAGAACTTCTTACTACAATTGCTAGCAATATGACCATATTCTTTGCAACTGTAGCATTGTGTGGTGCTCATATCCCTGCCCTTTCTTTTTCCTTGAGCAGCAAATGCTACAGTATGAACACTTTCTTGCTTGAAAGCATTTTGTGTGAAAAGACGCTGCTCTTCACGAAGTAATTCCCTAAAACAAACATCCAAGGAGGGAGGCAGGTCACGATTCATTAAGTTAGAGCGAACACTCAAAATCAGATCGCAATTTCATCAAAAATTGGTCTCGCTTGCTTTGCTCATGAACTGCATGAATTATAGATAGAGATTCAGCAGGTATTTTAGCATAAACAATATCAGTAAATTCAGCCCATAAGTTCTGAAATCCAGAAAAATAATCCTGAACAGAGAGACCTCCTTGAGAGTAATTAGCGATTTCGCGCTCTAGCTGAAATCGTCTTGCGCTATTGTCTTGGTTGTAAACCTTTTGTAAATAATCCCACATGGCCTTTGCAGTCTTGTACGGCCTGAGATTAAGAACAATAAGAGGATCAATTGACCCTAAAATCCATGTCATCACCCGAGCATCTTTGAACTTCCACTGACCTAACTTTGTAAGATCAGTAGGAGCAGGATCACATCCATCTATATGGCCCCATAATTTTTTTTCCGTGACAAATAATTGAAACTGAAATTCCCAAGCAGAAAAATGTTTCCCAGTGAAACGAACACTGAAGGACTCAAACTGATGTGAAGTCATGTTTTTGAATAGAGAAAATAAAAAAACACAATGATACAGAAAAAAAATAGCTAGAATAACCAAGATCAAGATTAAGACCAAGACCAAAGCCCTAGATGCTTAGGACTGCTTGTTGACGAAAAATCAAGAGAACCAAGAGAACTAAACTTTTAAAAAAAAAAAAAAATATATATATATATATATATATATATATATATATTTTTTTTTTTTTTTGAAAGCAACCACAGATGAAAGATACTAAGAATCAAAACTATGAAAAGAAGGCTCTAATACCATGTCAAGAACAAAGAAAGCACGAGAGAAATTGAAGAATGACTATCTCCATTACCTCATTCAAATATATCATATACATTGGTATTTATACACAAGAGAAATTATCCTACACTAAATGTTAATCCTACAAAATATTCTTTATATATTCTACAACTAATGCTACACAATATTCTACAATAAATGTAGAATATCCCATATCTTCACCATATCGAGAATGTATTAATGTAGATTTTCTACAATCTGTCCATTATGCTAACACGTTTACCCAAAATGTTGATCGAAGTCAACCTAAATTCATTTTAAAAGCAAAATTTATCATTTTTCACAGATTTTGACATAATGGCTTTTAGTTTTACACGCCCGGACTGCGCACACAAATCGAAGTGAGACAAAAAGGAGGTTTTAAGGCCTCGAAAGACAGGTCATCACATTCTCCACCTCTAAAATAACCGTTCGTCCTCGAACGGAAATAAGAAGTAAGTACCTGAGTCGGAGAAAAGATGGGGATAACGGCTCCGCATATCGGACTCGGACTCCCAGGTCGATGCCTCGACAGGCTGACCTCTCCACTGAACACGAACAGAAGGAAAACTCTTCGATCTCAACTGACGAACCTGCCGGTCTAGAATAGTTACCGGCTCCTTCTCATAGGACAAGTCCTTGTCCAACTGGACAGTACTGAAATCTAACACGTGGGATGGATCGCCGTGATACTTCCGAAGTATGGATACATGAATCACTGGATGCACGGCTGATAAACTCGGCGGCAACGCAAGCTTGTAAGCCACCTCTCCCACTCGATCAAGAATCTCAAATGGGCCAATGAACCTAGGGCAAAGCTTGCCTTCTTTCCAAATCTCATCACGCCCTTCATAGGCGACACCCGAAGCAACACCCGCTCGTCGACCATGAATGCCACATCACGAACCTTACGGTCGCATAACTCTTTTGCCTAGACTGAGCTGTGTGAAGCCTATCCTGAATGATCCTGACCTTGTCCAAGGCATCCTGTATTAGATGCCTCTCCTGGCTCAAACCACCCAACTGGCGACCGACACTGCCTACCATATTTGAATAGTACGCTCGAACTGCTCGTCTGTCCGAGGATGAAATGTTGTACTCAACTCGACCCGTGTGCCCAACTCATGCTGAACCGCCCTCCAAAAATGCGTGGTAAACTGCGTACCTCAATTAGAAATGATAGACACTGGCAAACCATGAAGACGAACAATCTCCCGGATATAGATCTTCGCTAACCTCCCAGAAGAATAGGAGACTGCCACAGGAATGAAATGTGCTGACTTGGTCAGCCTATCAACAATAACCCATACTGCATTGAACTTCCTCTGAGTTCGTGGGAATCCAACAACAAAGTCCATAATAATACGCTCCCACTTCCACTCGGGAAGCTCAATCCTCTCAAACAAACCACCAGGTCTCTGATGCTCGTACTTTACCTGCTGACAATTCAAACATCGAGCCACATATACAACAATATCTTTCTTCATCCTACTCCACCAATAATGTCGCCGCAAATCCTGATACATCTTAGCGGCACCTGGATGAATAGAGTATTGGGAACTATGGGCCTCATCTAGAATCAACTCTCGAAGTCCATCCACATTAGGCACACAAATACGGCCCTGCATCCTCAAAACTCCATCATCTCCCACTGTAACTTGCTTGGCACCACCGTGCTGCACCGTGTCCTTTAGGACACACAAATGGGGATCATTATGCTGCCGATCTCGAATACGCTCCAACAATGAAGAACGAGCGACTGTGCAAGCTAACACATGGCTGGGCTCAGAGACATCCAACCTGATGAATTGATTGGCCAAAACCTGAACATCCGAAGCAAGCGGCCTCTCATCGACCGAAATATATGCAAGACTGCCCATACTGACTGACTTCTTACTCAAAGCATCGGCCACTACATTGGCCTTCCCCGGATGATATAGATGGTGATATCATTGTCTTTCAGTAACTCCAACCACCTCCTCTGCCTCAAATTTAGCTCCTTTTGCTTGAACAAGTATTGCAAACTCTTGTGATCCATGAATACCTCACATGACACGCCATATAAATAGTGCCTCCAAATCCCCAGCACGCGAACAATGGTTGCTAACTCCAAATCACGAACCGGATAATTCTTCTCATGAATCTTCAACTGTCGCGAAGCATAAGCAATGACTTTGCCATCCTGCATCAACACCGCACCAAGTCCAATACGAGATGCGTCACAATAAACTGTATATGGCCCTGAACCTGTAGGCAAAACCAACACTGGTGCCGTAATCAAAGTTGTCTTGAGCTTCTGAAAGCTTGCCTCACACTCATCTGACTACCTGAACTGGGCACCCTCCTGGGTCAATCTAGCCATCGGGGCTGCAATAGATGAAAATCCCTCCACAAACCGACGGTAATAACCCGCCAAACCCGAGAAACTCTAGATCTCTGTAGCTGATGCGGGTCTAGGCCAGTCCTTGACTGCCTCAATCTTCTTCGGGTCTACCTAAATACCCTCTGCTGATACAACATGACCCAAGAAAGCAACTGATCCCAACCAAAACTCACACTTCGAAAACTTAGCATATAACTGACTATCTCTCAAAGTCTGAAGAACAACTCTCAAATGCTGCTCATGCTCATTCCGGTCGCGGGAATAGATCAAAATATCATCAATGAAGACTATTACGAACGAATCCAAGTAAGGCTTGAACACTCGGTTCATCAAATCCATGAAAGTAGTTGGGGCATTTTCAACCCAAATGAGATCACCAAGAACTCATAATGCACGTACCGAGTGCGAAAAGCTGTCTCAGATACATCGGATGCCCTAATCCTCAACTGATGGTAGCCAGATCTCAAGTCAATCTTCGAAAATACATTGGCACCCTGAAGCTGATCAATCAAATCATCAATCCTCGGCAATGGATGTTTATTCTTGATTGTAACCTTGTTCAACTGCCGGTAATCTATACACATTCTCGTCGATCCGTCCTTCTTCTTAACAAACAACACTGGCATACTCCAAAGCGAGACACTAGGTCTAATAAAGCCCTTATCAAGCAAGTCTTGCAACTGCTCCTTCAATTCTTTCAACTCAGGTTGGGCCATATGATACGGCGGAATAGAAATGGGCTGAGTGCCCGGAGCCAAATCAATGCACAAGTCAATATCCATGTCGGGTGGCATACCCGGCAGGTCTGAAGGAAAAACCTCAAGAAACTCACGAACAACAGGCACATAATCCATAGAAAGAACCTCATCACTAGAATCACGAACATATGCCAAATAGGCCAAACACCCCCCCCCCTTCTCGACCATACGCCGAGCCTTCATATATGAGATAACACTACGGGTAGAATGACCAGGAGTCCCTCTCCACTCTAAACGAGGCAACCCCGGCAAGGCTAAGGTCACAGTCTTAGCATGACAGCCCAAGATACTGTGATAAGGTGATAACCAGTCCATCCCTATGACATCAAAATCAACCATATCCAAAAGTAACAAATCTACACGAGTCTCAAAACCCCCAATCACAACTATACATGAATGATGGACACGGTCTACCACAATAGAATCACCCACTGGTGTAGACACATAGGAGTACGTAGATCCTGGATCAAATAGAACTGAAGCATCTCTACTATAAACCAAAACAATACCTGTGATAACTGCATCGGAAACCTCAATCTCAGGCCTGGCTGGAAGAGCATAACATCGGTGCTAGGCCCCACCACTCTGAACTACCTCTCTGGGACGGCCTGCTGCTAGCTGACCTCCACCTATAATACCTCTACCTCCACCTCTAGCTGGTTGAGCGGGCTGTGAAACATTCGGTGCCTGAACCATGGCACGGGAACCTTGATGCTCAGATCTGCCCGATGCTCGAGGGAAAAACCTAGCAAAGATGGTAGTCTATTAATTAAATAGACAGCAGTAGACAAAGCTTCCACCCAGTATTTAGATGGGACAGAGGACTCAATCAATAAAGTACGAGTTACATCTAAAAGATGACGATTTTTACGCTCAACAACCCCATTTTGTTGTGGTGTATATGGGCAAGAGCGTTGTGAGACGATTCCTTTCTCAAGCAAGAAATTATTGAATTCATGAGACATATATTCTCCACCAAAATCAGATCTTAATATCTTGATGCATGTAGAAAATTCGGTCACAATGTAAACCAAAAATGTCTTGAATATGGAAAATACCTCAGATTTGGAACGAAGAAAATACACCCATTTAAACCGACTGTAATCATCTATGAATGTCACAAAGTACATGAAATGAGCATGAGAAATAATTGGTGAAATGCCCCAAACATCACTATGAATGACATCAACACACTCTTTAGCATGACTACCAAAATTAAGAAAAGGAAGAGTTTTACTTTTGCCTAATTTACAAGTAGAACAATCAAATGAAGCACCTAAAAACTGATTTTTATTTCCCAACAAACCAGAATTAGATAAATGAGACAACATTATAGAATTTGGATGTCGTAGACACTTATGCCAAACCTCTGTTTTACTAGCGGTAGAAGTACAAGCGAAAGACAGAACACGAGGAATGGAAAAACGTATAGGAAACAATCTTCCAACTTTAGGCCCCTTCACGATTATCGTCCCCGACACCTGATCCTGCACAAGGCAGCCATTACGAGAAAATTTCACATCACAATTAGTATCTAACAATTGGCCAACTGAAATAAGACTAGTTGAGAGCTTTGGTGATACAAAAACATTCTTCAAAGTTTGAGTTATATCCCCAACCTTGGTAATGAGTAAATTACTACCATTCGTAATCTGAATTTGTGATGGACCATGATAGTCACATACATTTTTTAGCATGCTAGTTGAGTTTGTCATATGATTGGAAGCGCCGGAATCAACAAGCCAAAAATTAGATGTAATATCGATAACTTGTAGCCTCAAAGCTGAAAAGGCTGACACAATTATTTGTTGTACCATTTCAGGAGTAAGAACTTGTCCAACTGTTGGAATAGCAAACTGGTTGCTAGTTCCAGTTGAAGATGAGTGATCATCAGTCAAACCATTTATCCCAGCTTGAAAAGCATTGATCTTACAGTTTTGAGGACGTGTGGGACACTCTTTGATAATATGCCCGTGCTGCTTACAATAATTGCAGAACTTCTTACTACAATTGCTAGCAATATGACCAGAAGGAAAACTCTTCGATCTCAACTGACGAACCTGCCGGTCTAGAATAGTTACCGGCTCCTCCTCATAGGACAAGTCCTTGTCCAACTGGACAGTGCTGAAATCTAACACGTGGGATGGATCGCCGTGATACTTCCGAAGCATGGACACATGAAACACTGGATGCACGGCTGATAAACTCGGCGGCAATGCAAGCTTGTAAGCCACCTCTCCCACTCGATCAAGAATCTCAAATGGGCCAATGAACCTAGGGCTAAGCTTGCCTTCTTTCCAAATCTCATCACGCCCTTCATAGGCGACACCCGAAGCAACACCCGCTCGTCGACCATGAATGCCACATCATGAACCTTACGGTCGGCATAACTCTTTTGCCTGGACTGAGCTGTGTGAAGCCTATCCTGAATGATCCTGACCTTGTCCAAGGCATCCTATATTAGATGCCTCTCCTCGCTCAAACCACCCAACCGGCGACCGACACTGCCTACCATATAAAGCCTCATAAGGAGCCATCTGAATGCTCGACTGGTAACTATTGTTGTAGGCAAACTCCGCTAAAGGCAAAAAACTGATCCCATGAGCCTCCGAAGTCAATAACACAAGCTCGGAGCATATCCTCCAAAATTTGAATAGTACGCTCGAACGGCTCGTTAATTTGGAGACTCAAGATTTAACACTTTAGATGGCAGTCTATTAATTAAATAGACATCAGTAGACAAAGCTTCCACCCAGTATTTGGATGGGACAGAGGACTCAATCAATAAAGTACGAGTTACATCTAAAAGATGACGATTTTTATGTCAGCAACCCCATTTTGTTGTGGTGTATATGGGCAAGAGCATTGTGAGACGATTCCTTTCTCAAGCAAGAAATTATTGAATTCATGAGACATATATTCTCCACCAGAATCAGATCTTAATATTTTGATGCATGTAGAAAATTGGGTCTCAATGTAAGCCAAAAATGTCTTGAATGTGGAAAATACCTCAGATTTGGAACGAAGAAAATACACCCATTTAAACCGACTATAATCATCTATGAATGTCACAAAGTACTTGAAATGAGCATGAGAAATAATTGGTGAAATGCCCCAAACATCACTATGAATGACATCAACACACACTTTAGCATGACTACCAAAATTAAGAAAAGGAAGAGTTTTACTTTTGCCTAATTTACAAGTAGAACAATCAAATGAAGCAGCTAAAAACTGATTTTTATTTCCCAACAAACCAGAATTAGATAAATGAGATAACATTATAGAATTTGGATGTCCTAGACACTTATGCCAAACCTCTGTTTTACTAGCGGTAGAAGTACAAGCAAAAGACAGAACACGAGGAATGGAAAAACATATAGGAAACAATCTTCCAACTTTTAGGCCCCTTAACGATTATCGTCCCCGACACCTGATCCTGCACAAGGCAACCATTACGAGAAAATTTCACATCACAATTATTATCTAACAATTGGTCAACTGAAATAAGACTTGTTGAGAGCTTTGGTGATACAAAAACATTCTTGAAAGTTTGAGTAATATCCCCAACCTTGGTAATGGGTAAATTACTACTATTCGCAATCTAAATTTGTGATGGACCATGATAGTCACGTACATTTTTTAGCATGCTAGTTGAGTTTGTCATATGATTGGAAGCGCCGGAATTAACGAGCCAAAAATTAGATGTAATATCGATACCTTGTAGCCCCAAAGCTGAAAAGGCTGACACAATCATTTGTTGTACCATTTCAAGAGTAATAACTTGTCCAACCGTTGGAGTAGCAAATTGGTTGCTAGTTCCAGTTGAAGATGAGTGATCATTAGTTGAACCATTTATCCCAGCTTGAAAAGCATTGATCTTACGGTTTTGAGGACGTGTGGGACGCTCTTTGATAACATGCCCGTGCTGCTTACAATAATTGCAAAACTTCTTACTACAATTGCTAGCAATATGACCATATTTTTTGCAAAACTTTTTATCCCTACCCTTTCTTTTTCCTTGAGTTGCAAATAAAACAGTATGAACACTTTCTTGCCTGAAAGCATTTTGTGTGAAAAGACGCTGCTCTTCACGAAGTAATTCCCTAAAACAAACATCCAAGGAGGGAGGCGGGTCACGATTCATTATGTTAGAGCGAACACTCTCAAAATCAGATCGCAATTTCATCAAAAATGGGTCTCGCTTGCTTTGCTCATGAACTGCTTGAATTTAGATAGAGATTTAGCAGGTATTTTAGCATAAACAACATCAATAAATTCAGCGCATAAGTTCTGAAATCCAGAACATAATGCTGAAGAGAGGAGACCTCCTTGAGGGTTAGCTGAAATCGTCTTGCGCTATTGCCTTGGTTGTAAACCTTTTGTGAGTAATCCCACATGGCCTTTGCAGTTTTGTACGGCCTGAGATTAAGAACAATAAGAGATTGACCCTAAAATCCATGTCATCACCCAAGCATCTTTGACCTTTCACTGGCCTAACTTTGTAAGATCAGTAGGAGTAGGATCATCACTTCCATCTATATGGCCCCATAATTCTTTTCCCATGACAAATAATTGAAATTGAAATTCTCAAGCAGAATAATTTTTTCCAGTGAAACGAACACTGAAGGACTCAAACAGATGTGAAGTCATGTTTTTGAATAGAGAAAATCAAACACACAATGATTCGGAAAAAAAATAGCTAGAATAACCAAGATCAAGACCAAGACCAAGAGCCCTAGATGCTAAGTCGCTTGTTGATGAAAAATCAAGAGAACTAAACTTTCAAAAAAATTTGAAAGGAACCATAGATGAAAGACACTAAGAATCAAAACTATGAAAAGAAGGCTCTGATACCATGTCAAGAACAGAGAAAACATGAGAGAAGCCGAAGAATGACTCTCTCAATTACTTGATCCAAATACATCAGATACATTGGTATTTATACACAAGAGAAATAAGAGATGAAAGGAAGCAAAATGTAAATCCTACAAAATATTCTTCATATATTCTACAACTAATGCTACACAATATTCTACACTAAATGTAGAATATCCCTAATAATCTCATATATTCACCATATCGAGAATATATTAATGTAGATATTCTACAATATGTTCATTATGCTAACAAATACAACTATCAAATCAGATCTCCTAAATATAATCAAATCTCCTGAATTCATTCTAATCAACACTCCTAAATCAAGTCTCCTTGAATCATGCTAATCAAAACACCTCAAGTTGGTGCAAAGATGTCGCACATGCCCAACTGCAACTCAAAGTATGGAAAGTCCGCTTGTTGAGACCTTTGGTAAACACATTAGCTAGTTGTTTTTTCGATGGCACATGAAACAAATTCAAGACACTAGTTGTAACTCTTTCTTTGATGAAGTGTCGATCAATTTCCACATGCTTTGTTCGGTCATGCTGGACTGGATTATGAGCTATACTGATGGCAGTTTTATTGTCACAGTACAAGGAAACTATCAAATCAGATCTCCTAAATATAATCAAATCTCCTGAATTCATTCTAATCGACACTCCTAAATCAAGTCTCCTTGAATCATGCTAATCAAAACACCTCAAGTTGGTGCAAAGATGTCGCACATGCCCAACTGCAACTCAAAGTATGGAAAGTCAGCTTGTTGAGACCTTTGGTAAACGCATCAGCTAGTTGTTTTTCCCATGGCACATGAAACAAATTCAAGACACTAGTTGTGACTCTTTCTTTGATGAAGTGTCGATCAATTTCCACATGCTTTGTTCGGTCATGCTGGACTGGATTATGAGCTATACTGATGGCAGTTTTATTGTCACAGTACAAGGAAAGTTTTCCTTTTTCATATATTCTCAATTCCTGTAGTAGCTTTTGTAGCCAAAGCAGTTCGCAAACACCCTGGGCCATAGCTCTATACTCTGCCTCCGCACTTGATCTAGCAACTGTACTTTGCTTCTTGCTTTTCCAAGTAACTAAATTTTCTTCTACGAGCGTATAGTAACCGGATGTTGATCTTCTGTCATCTAGAGATACATTCCAATTCATATGTAAAGGCTTCTATTTAGAGGTGATCTTGTTTGGAGAAAAGTAGACATTTCCCTGGAGCAGACTTCAGATACCGCAAAATGTGAAAGACACTTGCATATGAGAATCTCGGGGATCATGCATGAACTGACTCACCAGGCTAACTGAATAAGCTATGTTTGGTCTAGTGTGGGAGAGATAAATGAGTCTTCCAACCAGCCTCTGATATCTCTCCTTATCAACTGATTCTCCAACCCCGCTTTGTAACTTGTGATTGCTTTCAATGGGCGATTCTGCGGGTCTGCAACCTGTCATACCGGTCTCTTTCAAAAAGATCCAGAATATACTTCCTTTGAGAAATAAAGATTCCTCTTTTGGATCTGTGGGCTGGGGAAAGGGAACTCTTGAAGAAGGGCTTGCCGTACGTAAGGGTGAAGAAAGCTCTTTCTCTTATAGGAGAGGCGCTATTGAATGAAAAAGAAAGTCTTCAAGAAGTGAGAGAACCCCCCCACATGGTAGCGATCAAACTAAAGATTTTTATTACAGTGGGGACAGCTATGATCATGGTAGCTGCAGTGAAATACTGCAATTTTCCTAGATCTTTAATCTCAAATTCATGTGCCAACAACTTCTTCAATCGAGACATCTCCTCTTTGTCATCTCCTGTCATTACTATGTCATCAACATAAACTATGAGAAGAGTGAGTTTACCCGTTTGATTTCTTATGAAGAGAGTGTGATCAACATTGCGTTGTTGGTAACCGAAAGAGATCATTGCTTCGCTGAATCTGTCAAACCAAGCTCTTTCTTCAATTTGCATACCTTTCCTTGACTATGTGCAGTATCAAATCCAGGAGGAATATACCTCTTCTTCTAAGTTTCCATGAAGAAATGCATTCTTCACATCAAACTATTGCAAGTCCCAATCAAGATTAGCTGCACAAGATAAAAGAATTGTAACCGTGTTCATCTTAGCACAGAGGCAAATGTCTCTTAATAATCCACCAATCTTGCTTTGAATCTTTCAATTGAGCCATCGGCTTTGTGCTTCATAGTAAAGATCCATTTGCAGCCAACCAACTTCTTTGTTTGGTGGTAAAGTGACAAATTCTCATGTCTCATTTTTTGACAAGGCCTTCATTTCTTCAATCATAGCTTGTTTCCATCTACGATCTGCAAAAGCTTCCCTCCAATTCTGGGGAATAGACACAGAAGAAATAGACAAGGCAAAGGCTCTATAGGAGGGAGACAAAGAATTATAGGAGACAAAATTAGATAAAGGGTGTTTGGTGGTGTAAGATCTGACTTCTTTTCTAAGAGCAATAGGTTCATCTAACTCATTAGGAAATGTAGATAACTCATCAGTAGAAGAAGGTTCAACTTCGGTAGATTGCATAATGGCTTCTTCTGCTCTATTTTTCCTCGAGTAAGTTTTCAAATCAGGCCTATCCAAACGTCCAATAGTCTCCCCCTGAATTCTTTCTTCAATTTCACTTTCCCCTATGACAATGTCATCAAAAGGTCCAGTAATGGAACTAGGTAGAATCACCTCTTCCTCCTTACTGCTCTCCCCTTGAAGAGGTGATGAGGTAATATTGAAATAGGGCTCAGATTCTCGAAAGGTAACATCCATGCTAACAAAAGATCTCCTAAAGGGAGGATGATAACATTTATAACCTTTCTGTGTCGGAGAATACCCAATGGAAACACATTTTATAGCTCTAGGATCAAGTTTCCCAAAATTTCTAGTGTGGACAAAGCAAACGCACCCAAACACCTTTGGAGGAACAGTATATTCATTTTTACCCTTTAAGGCTTCCGTAGGACTTTGAAAATTGAGGGGTTTAAGTGGCATTTTATTGATAAGATAGGCAGCCGCTAGAATAGCATCCCCAGTAAGATTTGGTAGATGCATGGTGAACATAAGAGATTTTGCTACTTCTGTGTCGGAGAATACCCAATGGAAACACATTTTATAGCTCTAGGATCAAGTTTCCCAAAATTTCTAGTGTGGACAAAGCAAACGTACCCAAACACCTTTGGAGGAACAGTATATTCATTCTTACCCTTTAAGGCTTCCGTAGGACTTTGAAAATTGAGGGGTTTAAGTGGCATTCTGTTGATAAGATAGGCAGCCGCTAGAATAGCATCCCGCAGTAAGATTTTGGTAGATGCATGGTGAACATAAGAGATCTTGCTACTTCTAACAGATGCCTATTTTTTCTTTCAGCAACCCCATTTTGTGCACTAGTGTAAGGACAACTAGTCTGATGGACTATTCCACTGAACTCCAAATAAGCATCAAATCTTTTATCCATTTATTCGCTGCCATTGTCAGTTCTCAAGATTTTTATTTTGGCATCAAACTGAGTGTAAATCATCTTATGAAATGACTGAAGACAAGAGAAAACTTCACTTTTGGCTTTTAACAAATATACCCAAGTCATCTGAGTGCAGCAATCAATGAAAGTAACAAACCATCGATTACCAGACAAAGAAACAGTTTAGGTAGAACCCCATACATCAGAATGAATAGTCATAAACGGAGTTGTGCTTCTATTATCACTCACAGGATAAGAGTTTCTAGTATGCTTGGCATATTCACATGCATCACGAACAAAGATTCAAATCGAGTCCTTGAAAACAAATCATGATATAACTTCTTCAAAACAAAGAATGATAGGTGTTCTAACCATCTATGCCGTTGTATTATTTCTTGGTTAATATCCTTACTTTCCCCAAAAAAGGTTTGACCAAACTTGTGAATCACATCTAATATATACAAGTCATCACGCAATCTACCACTGCCTATCCTTTTTCCCTATTTGAAGATCCTGAAAAATACAATGATCGGGAAAGAATTCAATTGATAGGGAACTCGGGGACATGGAGTACAGATGATAGTTTAATATCAGGAGTACAAATGACAGAACATGTTTCAGAGATAGGTGTTAAAGAACCATTGGCTATTTTAACATTATCTCCTTTGGGAGACGGAGAATAATTTTGAATGCATTCAGAAGATCATGTCATGTGTCTATTTGCACCAGAATCGACAATCCAAGAATTAAGGTTATCAGCAAAGGCAGTACCTGATTGCACATGATTGGATATGGCAACATTAGCGGAGTCAAGTTTGGCTAGGAGGTGACAGAAGCTGAATTTCATCCGAAGACAAAATTGTCTCCATGTTTCAGCCCAATCAGAAGGAAATCAGAAGGAGTTTGTGGTGCAGGCAATCAACAAGAGAGAGAAAACTCGACCTCTTTGATAAAAAAAAAAGAACCCTAGTGCTGCGAGGGAGATACTCACCTCAAAAAGGCAGCAACGGCTCTCATACCATGTAGATTTTGAGAAGAAGAAAAGGCTTCTTGTATTTCTGTGTATGTTTTTACATCCCATGAGCAAGGGAATTTATACAAAGCTCCTAATGCTAATTAAGGAAATAAAATAAATCTATACAATCAAATCAAATCAGAATAAAATCAGATCTCCTAAATTTAATCAAATCTCCTGAAATCATGTTAATCAACACTCCTAAATCAAGTCTCCTTGTATCATGCTAATCAACATAACCCTATTTATATACAATGTGGTACACTATACATGAATTAATTCTAACAATTTAAGGTGCTACTAATTTACAATAAGATCAGTTTTTATACATCATCAAAATCAATAGGAAAATAACCATTTGCCTGAACCATTTTGAAACTGGTTTCAGATGGTTATGAAAATTACTGAATTTTTTTTTTTGATTATATTATTACGAAGAGTATTTTAACAAATTGGTGTATAGAAATCTTATTCTGTTTTACTCCTGAATAGATGAGTGAGCAAGAACTCTTTTTGGGTTCTAACAGCTCATGTAAATTCATACTATGTTATCACATGGGTTGGTGATAGTATTGACCTAAATACAACTTAATACATCAAACACGACATTTTAAAAGATGGACATCTGTAACAAACTGCATCTTGCTTGGGTATTTTTGCGAAGACCTGAAATTTTTTATGTATGAATAGCAAGACATTTCACAATACATATCAAAGCCTCACACCATCTACTCGATGCAAGCAAAAACTAGGAAGTACATTTTTCTGGGAACTAAAGAAGCATAGTTTTCTTGTCATTGTAAAATGTCTTTACATGGAAGCTCATTTATATGGAAAGGAAAACCCCTATATTCCATGGACGGCCAATGGAGTTTATAGAAGACTATTCCAAACATAAGCGTGTGTTATGCATATCAAATTGAAGAGATTTGGTCTGATCACCAATAGAAGCCATACGAGATGGATTCCGGTCATAATTTACTCTATTTATGCTTATTAAGCATAAATAGAGTAGTAAAAGGACATATTCATGTTTATTCAGAATAAGCCATTAACAATTTTTCGTACTTTAATTTTTGAAAGAGTTAATTTCATTACGACTCTCTTTCTAATGTATAAATTCATTATTATCAACATCTGTTTTAAAATTCAGAATTGGGACTCGTCCGGGGCTCGCCCCAGGGCGTAGCACTCGTAAAACGCCCCTGGGCTTATGTGTGGGGCTTAGTTCCGTGAGACTTGCCTCGGCCATCGGAGCTTACGCCTCGGACACGCCCAACGCCCAGCGTACTGGGCTCGCCTAATAGAACTTTATGCAATTCTATGTAACTAACCTTGTAAATTCTCAAATTTGCTTAATAAATCGTGGACTATCCGAAATTACTTTTTTCTTAATCACAAATCATTAAGTTGAGAGTTTATGTCATAATTAAAATAAAAATTATTGTACGTTATCCACTAAGATTGCTATGATAGTTAATTTTAAATAAATCTTTCATTTAAATGGTATTTATTTATTAACTTTTGTTATGTCTTTACTATATAATAGTCTATAATTTTTTATAATTATTTTTATAAATTTTTTTTTCACGTATACGAGATACAATACTTATTAATTTAATAGCTCAGTATTAGTTAGTAATTATTTACAAATAATTAGTTATCATGGTATTGTATGATAAATTATGTGTCACTTTATTTACTTGTTGAAAGTTAAAAATAAATGATGCTAGAGAATCATATTTAAATTATGAATTATGTTTTTATATAAATTCTCTTTCAAATAGAAAGCATATTAAATAAAAGGAGTATTTTAAGAAAAAAAATCAAATTATAATATTGAAATTCTTTCAAAATTCATTACTCCTTAAGAGGTACATATAAAATTTTGTATCGAATACATTACTATTGATGTTTGAGTTGTAACGACATTGCAGCTAATTTGCATTTTATACTATTTGTCATACTTTTTCGTATTATTAATACTTGAATTATAATTTAAAAATATTTTAAATAGATTATTTGTTATAGTTTTGTGATTTTAATGTAATTTTTATAATTATTTTTTATTTTATACTATTTTAAAATTCTTGAAATCAGTAAAATTTAAAGATCCATGGGACTTACGCCCCATGTCTCAGTGCTTACGCCTCACCTCGTTAGAGGTAAAACGCCTCGTCTCACGCCCCCGCCTTTTAAAACATTGTTATCAACTTAGGCCCTCTGGCGAAAAGACTTTTTAGATCAGTGTGTTGGTTTGTGCTGTTTTATGTTATTTTGTCCAGCTTGTTAATATCTTTCTTATGGGATTTTTGATGATATTCTGTTTTCGGGGAAAAAAGTTTATCCTCACCTAGTATTTGCACCAAACCGATAAATAGATGACTTATGCATACGCTTCTAGTACTTAACCATGATTAACTAGTACGTATTTTCACCTCAATTTCTCACTTGATCATGATGAAGTGTAAACCCCAGTTATGCGTCAGATTTTTCCCTCTCAATTATGTTTACTGAAGGATGATATCACTGTTATTAAGGTCTCTTTTGCGTGTATTATAACACGGTTTTGGTCAAATCATGTTAGTTTGTGCTTAGAATGCAAGCCATTCTTATAGGCCAGATCTTCTTGTTGGTTGTCTACGGAATCTGATTGAACTTGCTGATGTCTCCGTGCACTAGAACTTATTAAATTCAATGAGGATGATTAGTCGGTTTGTAAGTTCTCTTGAATTTTGTACTATTTGGCAGCCACCTCAGGTTATTTTTCAGTACGGTTGACATAAAATGTATTCATTCCTGGTATAGCAATTACTTAGTAATTTTAAGCTCAGTTAAGAATAAAATACCAGATTCCTCGTTGTTGACTAAAAAATCGGTTGATCCATGTGAATCTCTTCTCTTCTTTGCCAACAGGGCTTGTCCGGAAAGGATTTTGGAGTTCCAGGAAAGACGAGCTCAAGGAAAGAAAAGAAATAATACTAGATCAAGACGACCTAGACTAGAGAAAACGCCACCATTGGGTCAGATAGATCAAAAACTCCAAGACCTCTTGCTTGAGGTTGATCAAGAAAGCTCTTTCGCTGACGATGCCACAGTTGACGATGCCACAGTTTTATGCAAGAATGTCAACAAGGGTTTTGCTTCTGGGAGCGCTTATTGCCAAGAGGAAGACATTTTACCAGCTTTATCTAAAGCTGAAGTAATTGATCTCATAAGTCCTCCACCGGTGCGGCATGCTTCTTGGAAATCCAAACACCAAGAGGACAACGTTCAATGCATTGATGTAGTTGAGCTTAGTGATTCAGAAAATGATATGTTTTCCCCTGAACATATAAGGAGAGCCAGAGAACTGAGAATGTTCATTGCGGGAATTAAGGACAAACCTCTACTGAAAGTGACCGTGGATATTTATCCGGTTTAATGCGTGTGTATGTGTATATCTATTCTAATGTTTATTGTAAGTTGCCCATCTCTGGCAATCGCTCGCATGATGTCAACTTGTGATAATATCTTTTCTTGGTTTGCTCTCCTAGATGAGCAACCTGTAGCCTTAGAATACTAGCCAGCTATCTTCAAATGAGAATAAGCATGTTGAATGTGCTCTCTCTCTCTCTCTCTTGTAATTTTTTTAACCGAAAAGAAAACGAGACCCCTCCTTCCTTAAAGCATTTCCAATTACTGATCAAGCTAATTCGTATTACTCTTGCTGTCTTGCACCGTGGTCCAGAGGAAAATCAAATGAAATAAGTAAGACTCAAACTACTGCTGTGTTGTTGGATCTTATTACTCGCATGGGCAGATATATAGCCCAATATATGGGGTAGGTGAAACCATAATCTCTCCATCAAACTATTTTATTTACATATTTTCTAGAATTGACCTATGATGATACTCATGCCCCAAAGAGGCTAAATGGTGCACTTGTGATTTACCTAGCCTAGAGTACTAGGGATCAATTCCCACTTAATATTTTTTTTCTCCTTTCTTTAGTAATGCACCCATGTTATAAAACTCCCAGATCTGCCTCAGTTTATCGTCCTCCCTCCTTCCTAAGAAAAATCAAATTAAGTTAGCTTAAGTGTGCAATAAAGGAAGTAAATACCAGAATATGAAGAGGTGAATGCAGCAATAACAGTAGCCAACCGGCTGCTGGGTCCCCGAGCAAGACGAGTGATCGAGTTAAATGCAGCAATAGCTTTACGTAGCATAGCCTTTTATTGAGATAACTGGTACATTTCAAGGATTTCCCAATAAAATTCTTGAACTGGATTTTACGCCTACTGTTAACATGTTGAAGAAGTCATATAACCTTCAGGGTGATTGCATTGATAGTAGGTGTATACGGCTAATCCATAGCCCGTCTCCAGACGGCTCGAGGCACAGCTCGAGGTACGACCCCGAGGGTTCCTTCTGTTCGACCTCGGGGCAGTGCAAATCGGTGGCTATGATGGACAAGCGAGAAATTCCCAAGGCACGTGATTAGAGCTGACCAGGTCTACAAGAATAGTACAAGTCCGTACCGTGACATTAAATGATTATACCAGCCGTATATCTTTGTAATAAATGCACTTTTACTATGTTGGGATTCCCCCTCCTATATAAAGGGGACCCTTATCATTTTGTAACACATATGATATTCAATACAAGAACAAGAACATTTTATTGCTTACATTTATTGTGTTTTATTGATTGTTCTTCATTTATTACTCATCATTGATCATAAAGAGTCATCATCAAGGTTCTTAGAACTGTTAGTTCTTCATCGACCATCCCCAGTCTAACACTTTAGCTCGACCTCGAGGCCTAGCGCATAACATACTGTCCTCAAGCTCTTATCTCATTTTTCCGACTCACACTTAGCATCTATCGATTAACAACTAGCATTAAAATAAGTTGCGTATTTTTAGAACAACAAAATTAAATTTAATTATAATTACTATTTTCAAGGTGAACAGTAGGTGAGGAAATGAAAAGGAAATGAAAACGTTGTTCGTTGATTTAGGGTAGACAATTTGCGTAACAAATGTTTTCGCAAAATGGGCAAACCACAATACCAGATTTGACTATGCTATTCAAGACTGAGCACATGCCAAGGAGAAGTTAAGAGTGCCCTTCAAGCTGAAGAAGATAAAGAGGCCTAACTTCTGAGTAGCACAAGCATCAGATTTTGTAATGAAGCTTTCAATTACTAACTTTCTAATGTTTTGTAATCCATTATACCCATTGAGAAAGTAAGGCACCACATCTCCTACTTTATCTATTACACTTTGGTTATTTAAGGTACAGTTGAATGCCAATCGCCAAACCCCCAACCATCACCACAAGAATTAAATAATTACATAAAAGAACAGAGGAACCGGTGAACTCCTCAGGTAACATTTATGCCAATTTAGAAAAGGCTTGACGTCCTTGATGTTCTTGCCTGTGGAAAGAAAAAAAAAAATTGGACCTCTAGCCATCTCAGCCACTTTGACTTGAATAAAGTTGGATACCTTCAAAATTTACGTTCAGCTTTTAGAACTTTAAGCCTCAAGTGTGTTGCTTTTACTGATATCCTTCTCAAATATAGAACATACATGAACTCGTCATTTTTTTTACTTCTTGCTGTATTCTTGTATTGCAGCTTGGTCACCATTGTACTAACAAAATCATATCATAGTTAGAATCACCATGGAAGAAGATCAGGTGAAGTTACCTCATTAGCATCCAGGCCACAGTTATCTGTTCATTCAGATGTATACAGCTTTTAACTTAATTGATAAATGAAAATGACGAAATGCTCGCAAAAGGATGACTTTAGACACATCATGATACTGAACCACTGGTTTATGCTGGTGCAATCTCTGGAAAGAGAAGCAGACTAGCATGGGCTAAAGACAGATTAGCTTCTGTCTACAACTACTGAAAATTGATGGGCAATAGGGAATACTTGGACACGAGGAATAAGAACAGAATTCTTAAATCCAGCCACAACACTTGGTGTAAGCCTATCTACTCCAATATCCATGAGCAGGTTCTCATTATACCAGTGATTGTAGGCTGCAGCGAATTGGCAACTGAACTAGTCGAGATGAAGCTCTCCAGGCCAACTTGAACACTACCGTCATCTGAAAAGAAAAAAGAAAAGATTTTTCTTACATATGAAGCATTCATCCACTACCAGCATGGGTGTTCTACTTTTTAAGTTCACACTCTGGAATCATCAGGGAATACGACTAAGCCAGCACCTGCCATCCTATGAATTACTGTAGATATTAATTCTCATTTGGCTTAAGATGATGCTTTGGGTCTATTGGAAACAGCCTCTCTACCTGCCAGGTAGGGGTAAGATCTGCGTACAGACTACCCTCCCCAGACCTAGGGGTGTGCATTCGATTTATCGATTCGATTTTGACCCTTATCGATAATTACTTATCGATTATCGATTTGCACATATGCTTATCGTAATCGTTTCAATAAGTTTTCGATTTTTTCGATTTCGATTTATCGATTTTGGGGGCTTATCGATTCGGTTATCGATTACACCAATAAGAAAATTTATGGTATTCTACGGAAAGTATATCGCTATAAACGCGCCTAACTAATATTGACAAAAAGAAGCTAAAATAAGACGAACACCATTTATAACATAAAAATTGTGTCAACAAACACATGCAACAAAACTAAAGTAAGGGATCAAATGTATGCCACCAACACTCCAACGGTATAAA
>MU692065.1:141156-154695 GCA_026770625.1 Nicotiana glauca
TGTTAAAAATAACATATTTTTAATTGAGTCCTTAAATTATTCATCACTATTTGATTCAATTATCATCAATATATCTTGGTAAATAATAAATTTCTCAAAGGGCAATTGATTTGATAGTATTACATTGAAAATGTGGTCGCTAAAATATGTGTTTGGTAGTGTATGTCTTATATTTAAAAAAAGGATAAATTACCGAAAAAATCAAAAAACCGACATAAACCGAATCGAGAAAAACTGACTTAATTGGTTTGGTTTGGTTTGGTTCTAATATTTGAAAAATCTACTTATTTGGTTTGATTGTTTTTAGGAAAAAATCGATCCAAATCGAACCATAAACACCCCTAGAGATGATCAAGGATATTGCATATCGAGATATTCAATAAAATGGGACTTATATCATGTTTCACTACAAAATTATGAAACATCAAACAAGGGCTAAAATTACAATAAATGTAATATAAATAATAATTAGAAGAGTAAAAGAAAATGTCTACTTACTAAGGTGTCAATGAATATTTAAAAACTGACTAAACCTACTGAGATGTATCGCACCCAACCGATTTTTAGGTTTTTTTTAATAAAATCGTAGATTTTTATATAAATTTATAACCATACCGATAATTAAGGTAGGTTTTTATTTTATGAAAATAAACCAAAAAAAATGTGATGACCCAAAAGGTCATCTTCTGTTTTAGAACTCGAATTTGTGTTCCATGTCACGACTCGGATTTTCCACCTTTATGAGTCGTGATGGCGCCTACTCGTAGAAGCTAGGCAAGCCAAATTTAATTACTTTTACCTTAAAACATATAATTTTCCCTTCTTAACTATTTAAGGCAACAATATTAAATAACGAAATTAAATAATAGCGGAAGTCTTAATTATGAAAACTGAATAAATAATGGAATAGTCAATATAAGCCTCTACCAAAGACTAGTGTCACAATACTCACGAACTGCTAAATACTAAATACAAATGTCTGAAAGAACACATAAGCTATTTGTCTCGAATATAAGGAGGCAACAGACTAAAAAAAGAGAATAAGGGAGACCTGCGGACGCCTGCAAGACTACCTCGGGTCTCACTGGACTGAAGGCCTGCTCCCGTACTAATACTGTTGATGTTGCTGCTCGAAACCTGGACCTGTGCAAATAGCACAGAGTGTAGCATCAGAACAACTGACCCTATGTGCTGGTAAGTGTCTAGCCTAACCCCGGCGAAATAGTGACGAGGCTAGACTGGACTACCATATAAAACTGTTCAATTATATACATATACAGCGGAATCGAAAATACAAGACAAGTAAACAATATGGGAGGAGGGAGCATGCTGGGAAGAGATAACAATATTACTAGTAAATCCATAATAACAATCTAAGGACAACTTGGAATTTACAGCGGACAAGAACCAAATACCCAAATAAACACACTTGTATCAATAATTATTGCGGCGTGCAACCCGATCCATATATATCATTGTTGCGACGTGCAACCCGATCCATATCATCTAACATTGTTGCGACATGCAACCCGATCCATATCATTAATATTATTGCGGTGCGCAACCCGATCTACAAATATCATTCTACGTACGACATCACTCTTCGTGCTTTAACACTCTCTCTCACCCAATCAACAATCACAAACAAGGGCAAGGGAAATAATAAAACAAGAATCGAAGGCCCGCAAGGGTACACAAACAAATAAATAAAAACCCGGCAAGGGTACTACATCAATAACCACAACATCCCGACAAGGGAATAAATCACTAACTCTTATCTTTCTTTCACTTTCATCTCGTATTCCACAATATCACTTGAGCCCAAGCTCCAAGGAGTTACTTATCTCCTACACCGTCACAATTTGTATTTCGAGCCGAACCAATGCTCCACGAAGTTCCAAGATCACAATTTCTATCACAAAGCCTTTACAACATATAAAAGTCATCAATTAAGCATGGAAGGCATAACAACAACCAACTATCTGCAAATAAGGACTCACGGTCATGCTAGACACCAATGTGTAGATACTCGTTACCATGCCTATACATCGTACTCGATCAATTAGCAAGTAGCAAACAAGACTCAACTCCTATTCCCTCAAGCTAGGGTTAAACCAATATTTACCTCGACTTCCACGGCCAAATCAATCCACCACAATCGCTTTCCCTCTCGAATTTGGCTCCAACTCAATCAAATCTATACAATAATGACTTCATAATATCAATATATTCTAAACAAATCAAACGCAATGTCTAATTATAGGTTTCCAAGCTTTCTTCCCAAAAATTCCAAAATCGCCCCCAGGGCCGCTTGGTCAAAATACAAGGTTCGGACCAAAAACAAATCCCCCATGCACCCACGAGGCCGAATATATAATTTATTTTTAAACTCAATCCCAAAACGAGGTCTAAATTAAGAAAATATAGAAAGCCCTAACTCTACCATTTTCCCTCGATTTCTACCCTAGATTACATGATTTAAGCTTAGGAATTAAATAAATAATAATGGAAAATGGAGAAAACGAGTTGGAATTTACTAACCCAAGAGGTCTTGATGAAAGGAAGCTTCAATGGATGCCTAAAGGCCTTGGAGAAGAAGAAACTCGGATGTTTTATGAATATTTCGCGACTACACTGTTCTGAAATTTAAAAATATAACTGGGCAAAAATTGCCTTTCGCGTTCGCGGGAGTAAGGCCGCATTCGCGAAGGGTCACACTGATAGAGCATCGTGATCGCGAGATAGGTAACGCGAACGTGTAGAAGGAAATGATGGGGGTCCAAAGTCTAGTCCATGCGAACGCGTTGGTACGGATGCGAACGTGAAGAAAAGGGTTTACAAAACTACGCGAACGCGATGGTGTTAATGCGAACGCGCAAAGTAAAATTGGGCTAGGTCTTCCAGGGGAAAATTACCCTACGCGAGCGCGAGTGTAGTGGCACGAACACGAAGGAGGAAGGACTCAGAGCTATGCGAATGCAGGAGATGCTCCGCGATCGTGAAGAAGACTTGTCTGCAACAGTTGAAACTTATTTTTCTACAACTTTCCTAAGTTCAAAACCACCCTGGAACACCTCCGAAACACTCCCGAGCCCTCGGGGCTCCCAACCAAACACACACACTAACTCAACAACATCCTACAAACTTAACCGTGTGATCAAATCGCCAAAATAACATAAAAAAATAATGAATCAAACCTCAAAATCACTAGTTTTTCCTCAAGCTTCATTAACTTTCAAATTTAGAATTTATAGTCCGAAACATGTCAAACGACGTCCGATTTCAATCAAATTTCACAAAAATATCTTAAATCACATATAAGACCTGTACCGGGCGCCGGAACCAAAATACGAGCCCGATACCAATACGTTCTAATTGATTTTCATTTCAATTTATTTTTCTCAAAAATTTATTTCTCGGGATTGGGACCTTGGAATTTGATTCTAGGCATATATCTGAGTCCCATATTTTTCTACGGACCCTCCGGGACCGTCAAATCACGGGTCCGGGTCCGTTTACCCAAAATGTTGACCAAAATCAAACTTTTTCATTTTAATACCAAATTTTAGCATTTTTCACAGAATTTCACATCTAGGCTTTCCGGCTACACGCCCGGACTATGCACGCAAATCGAGGCGACTAAAAATAAGGTTTTCAAGGCCTCGGAAGCACGGAATGAATAGGAAAATAGGCGATGACCCTTTGGGTCGTCACATTCCGATGCCTTCAAAAACTCAATTTATCTTTTCTCAATTTACGTGCACAATCCAGGCATAATTTTGAAAAACCTTTATGAGGAAAATTAATGAAATAATAATTTTTGGATTTAAAAGTTGATTTTAATTGACTTCGGTCAACAATTTGAGTAAACGGATCCGGACCCGCATTTTGATAGTCCTAGAGGGTCCGTAATAAAATATGGGACGTGGGCGTATGTCCGAAATCGAATTTCGAGGTCCCTAGCTCGAGAAATAAATTTTGGATGAAAATTGTTAAACTGGAATTATAAGGATTTAAAGAAATTGATTAATGTGTAATCTCGTTGGTATCGGGACGGTATTTTGATTTCGAAGCCCGTTACATGTTTAATATAATATTTAAGTCATGTATGTGAAATTTGTTAAAAAGCGGAATTAATTTAACGTGATTCGGACCTTTGATTGAGAAAATAAAAGTTTTGAAACTATCTTAAAAATTTCATGCAATTTGTTGCTAAATTCGTAGTTCTAGGTGTTATTTTGGCTATTTGATCGCGCGAGCGAGTTCGTATGATATTTAAGACTTGTGTGCTTGTTTGTCCTGGAGCCCGAGGGCTCGGGTGAGTTTTTGATAGATTACGTTGTGTTTTGGAGTTAAAAAAAATTGCAGGTGTGTTCATGTCTGCAGATCTCGCAAATGCGAGCCTCGCATTTGCAATGATAGTTTGCATTTGCGAAGCAGGGAAGGGGACTAGGTTGTTCGCAATTGCGAAGGTCCAAGTTTGCATTTGCAACAGGGACGTCACATTCACGAAGGCAGCAGAAATGCGAGGGGTTCGCATTTGCGATACCTTTCTCGCATTTGCGAGCTTCGCTCGCAAATGCGACATCTGCCACTGATATATTTGGACTTAGACGGGATTTTTCATTCATTCTCCCATTTTTCGAAACCTAAACCTCAAGAGGCGATTTTCCAAATACCATTTTTCCTCAAATCATATGTAAATGATTCTTAGCTCATTTCTTTCAATCTTTTACTTATTTTTACAAGATTTCATCCTAGAATCTAGTGTTTTTCATGGTGGAATTTGGGATTTTTTGGTACAACTTAGGAATTTCAAAATTTGGGGATTTACATCTAAAATTGAGGCTGGATTCCAAAACCAATTGTATATCCAGGCTCGGGGGTGAATGGGTAATCTAGTTGTGGTCCGAATTTTGAGTTTTGACCAAGCGATCCCGGGCTGGTTTTTGACTTTTTAGGGAAAGTGTCACGACCCCAACCCCGCTTCGGACGTGATGGCGCCTCTCGTGAAGACAAGGCCAGCCAGACCATTTCAGAACAACACTTTTAATCAGTTAATCAGTTAAATAACAGTTCGAATATGATTTAATGATATTAATTAACGAATTACAACCCAACACAGCCCGACCGGGGTGTCACAAGTCACGAGCATCTATAAGAATGAAAATCCCACTTTATAGTCTAGAAATACACTGAACAATAATAATGAATAACATAGAAAGACAGTGGTGCTGCGAACGCTAGCAGTCACCTTGCTAAAACCTCTACAACTCTGCCTCCACGCAGCCAATACCCGTTACCGGGTGAATAAATACCTGCAACTGCACGTGAGGTGCAGGGAGTAAAGTGAGTACTCCAACTCAGTGAGTAATAAAGGTAAATAATAACTGAGCAGCAAGAAATCACGTAAAGCAACCAACATGTTATATAGAAGTCGGGTACAATTTTCAGAGAAAAATAGTGTAATCTGTGAAATCTTTAGAAATACCTTGGCTCAGTTCAAATCTCTTTTGAAAATGATCTTTTCGATAATTACGAAAATGATTTCAAAACAGTTAGTGCTGATAAGCACAGAAAAGTCCGCCCCTCGGGCACACATACTACAGTATAATAGGTAAAAGGTAAATAAATATGCAAGATTAGTACATAAAAGTCCGCTCCTCGGGCAATCCCTCAAAAATAGTTCCAGCCCCTCGGGCTCACTCTCAATAACACTCTCAGAACAGTATCACATAGTAGCCGCTGCGATGTGCAGCCCGATCCACATATCGCTGCGGCGTGCAGCCTGATCCTTAGCTCGCTGCGGCATGCAGCCCGATCCATATGGGTACCTGCGCTCACTGTGGGGTGTAGGCTCCGGAGGGGCTCCTATAGCCCAAGCGCTACATCACCGCGACGTGCAGTCCGATCCAATATATATACATACTGCTGCGGCGTGCAACCCGATCCATATAATATACTGCTGCGACATGCAACCCGATCCATATATAATTCTCACATCCAGGCCCTCGGCCTCACATCACTCAGTGTATTCTCACATCTAGCCCTCGGCCACACTCAGTCAGAATATCATCACAAACCCTTCGGGTATTAGTAAAATAGTAGTCCTCAGCCCAAATTATCATTTAAGACTCAAATCTGAGTAAAAGTGGCTGAGTTGTAAAATAGTGGAGAAACAATATGACCGTGTTCAAGTAATAAGTCAAAACAGTGAGGAAACAATAAAAATAATCCCCGAAGGGTTCAAATAATTGACACGAAGCCCAAATATGGCAATCAGTCCAAATCATGATAATAACAAATATGTTCCAGTCAAATACGCGGTAAAATCATCAATCGGGACGGACCAAGTCACAATCCCCAACGGTGCTCTACCCCACGCTCGCTATTCGGCGTCTAAGTCACCTCAATATAGCACTATGGTGTGCAAATCCGGGGTTTCAAACCCTCAGGATATCATTTACAATCATTACTCACCTCGAACCGGTGAAATCTCTAGCTCGCGATGCCCTTGCCCATCAAATCGGCCTCCACACGCGTCGAATTTATTCAATATCAGAGCGAATACATCACAATAGGCTAAGGGAACATAACCCAATCGAAAAACATCGAAAACCACGAAATTGCAAAACCCGAGCCCCAGGACCACTTGTCGAAAAATCAGAAAATTAACATCACCAGATTCCTTATCTCACCACGAGTTCATACATACCAAGAACTCTCAAATCCGAGCTCAAATGACCCATCAAATTCTAATTTGAAATATAAAAAACTCAAGCCCTAGTTCATCAATTTTAGGCTTAATTTCCATGAATTTCTAGGTAAATTTCACATAATAATTGTGTTTCAAGGTCATATAACTCACCTCCAATCAATCCCAGTCGAAATCACCTTCAATTCCCGTCTAATAGCTTTTAAGGTTGTTCAAAGAATGGTGGAAAATATCCCAAGCTCGCAGATGAAATATTATTTAAAACCCTTCTGCCCTGGCCTTTTTCCGCTTCTACGGCCCAGATACCGCATATGCGGTTACCGCTTATGCGGCAGTTCATACGCTTCTGCGGATTCTTCAAAATTCCTCAGGACCGCTTCTGCAGTCATTTTTCGCTCCTGCAAACACCGCATCTGCGGGAATATGCCCGCTTATGCAAAATTCCTCCAATTGGTGTTTGCAGGAGCGGTCCCTTGCGACCCCTTCTTTGCGACCCCACTTGCGACCCCTTCTTTGCATTTGCGGTCCCTTTTCCGCAGATGCGGAAATACCAGATACCAGCTGACTTTTAACATGCAAAAATTCCAAAACTCTCCGTTTAACCATCCGATCTCACCCCGAGGCCCCCGGGACCTCGACCAAAAACACAAACATGATCCAGTACCTTATTCAAACTTGCTCCAATCATCAAAACACCCCGATTAACATTAAAACCATCAAATTACATCAAATCCAAGCCTAAGTTATTCAAAGTCCTCCGAAACTCGCATTCGATCAAAAACCCAACCAAATCACGTCCGAATCACCTGAAATTTTGCACACATATCCAAAATCACCTAACGAAGCTACAGCAACTCTCGGAATCCTATTTCGACCCTCGGATCAAAATCTCACCTATCAACCGGAATTCGCCAAAATACTAACTTCGCCAATTCAAGCCTAATTCTACATCGGACCTCCAAAATCAATTCTGATCACACTCCTAAGTCACAAATCATCCCCGAAGCTAACCGAATCACCGGAAATCGCATCCAAACACTTAAAGAGACTAAGTGTCTCATTTTCTACCAAAACCAATCCAAATCAACTCTAACACACCAAATACTGATAATGAAACATGAAGAAGCATAAGAATGGGGGAAACGGGGCGGTAACTCTTGAGCTGACGGGTCACATCCTCCCCAACTTAAACAAACGCTCGTCCTCGAGCGTACCCAAAGTTGTCCTAGAAGCCAACCAATAGCTGGATGACCTTAGCAAGCATATACCTGGGGGTGATCCCACGTCACCCAAATACCGGTAGGAAACCTCTTATCAACTGAGGTCTTATTCCAACACTTTCATATGCTGCCATTGATAAATGAAACATGCAATAAACCGTAACCATTCCTCAGATCAACCGTTCACGAAGCCACTTCCCCTTTCGGCTAATACATCGACAGGTTCCTAGCCGAACCTCGATATTATCATCCCAACAAGCTGAAATCAAATCCGTGCATATTCATTAATAACCCCAACGATGACCTCGAATCCAACACACTACTCTGGTGATATGATACCTCAATACAGGCCTAAGCCACAACTTGCATAATACGCGCACCAATAAGAAACGGTCTGAACATACTCAAACCATGAAATATGACTCAAACGAAAGAGTTGTACCTCAAGCTCATCAGCACCATTACAACACAAGGCTGAGACTCCGCCTCACATCATAGAAACAGAACACCTGAATCTACCCCGAGAGGTCATATCTCCGCGTGGCCTCGCTACAATGCGCGATCCTATCCAAACATCGTTACACATGAAACACCTCAAGTCATTATGCCCAAAATCGATAGCCACACACCATTTGATGTATGAAATCAAAGCAATTCATTACACCCATGGTGAAACAAATAACATACGACACGCAAACCGATAGGTCATAACCAATACTCTATTTACCAAGCAACACCCAATTACTCTTTCCGCTCGACTTTCACTAAGAATCCCCAATAGAACCGCACCACATGTGCCCATAACCGACAAATCATAAAATCTCACAGCACCGAAAAGCAACTCATAGATCTCCCCAGATCACTAACAAGATCAATAACGATCGAATCAACCTATCTCTCAATAATACAATTCGGGGCCAACCAAGCCAGCTCAAGCTAAATACGTAGCCACATCGGCCTGCCAACGAACTCATTACCAAGGAAGCCTGAAGATGCTCCTTCCACTACTATAACTCCTGTCGGAGCCGTACGATACGGTGCCTAGCACCAAATCAATATCAAAATCCACAACCTCGTTCGGTGACATGTTCCGCTATAAGAAACGCATCCGAAAAGTCCCTCAACACCGGAATTGAATCAATAGTAGAAACCTTTACACTAACATCCATCACGAAGGCCCAATTAAGAAAAGCAATCCTTCCCAACCGTCCGCTGGGTCTTTGGAATATAAACCACTCTGCTAGAATATAATCCGACGCACCTCGCCACTCCATCCGTGGTGCTTTCCGGCATAGCCCATAGCGCAATAGTTTAGAATAACCCATCACTGAGATAGCCAGTCTACACCCCAGCATCATATCCAAAATCTAACATACCAAGCAAAGAAAGATCCAGAAGGGCCTCCAAATCCCAATAACCGCTAAACGGTGCCGATATACACGATCCACAACCATTGCATAGCATGAACACGAGAACTCCCGATCTCTAACTCCACATAGCACACAAATCACCATACCTGATCCCAAATTCCGCCGTATGAATACATATCACACCTCAAGTACCTAATCATTCCATGAAAGTTATTCTAAAATTCCCCTGTGCCATCAAACAAACTCAGATATCAGCAGTCGATCTAACAAGAAAGCGCCGGAATACTACCGAAGTATCATCAGTTTAATAACATTACCTTTTCCCGAGACGTATACTCTCATCAAATCACTTCCAATTAGCAATATCATTTCCTTAATTATTTGAGGCTACCCGTTGCCTAGGAGTTTTATGAACTTCCTTTCAGAACTGAACTGTAACCTAGCACACACCAGTCTCGGTCCTCTACCACATGCTGTATACACCATACCATCCAAGGATAACATGAAAACTTTTATCTCCCTTCCGAGCCACAAAAATCTACTTACTCAACTAGTCAAGAACTTCCATTGATCCTATCTAGAAGAAAAATCATTGCATATTCCATGTCTCTCATGCCCATAGAAAATATACATCTCCAAACCGCGGTAGAAACCATCAAGAACTCTCTGATTTCATTTTTCACAAATCAGACCTGCCAGGACTGAATCTTTCTAACTTGACCAAGCTAAGCAAGCCACCAAACTCCAAGAGCGTTGCTGAAAAATACTTGCAAGGGCTCATTACTTCGAACACATACAAGGAATTAATCATATCCTTACCATACCGATTCGGTCTACTGTCAAGCTATTCCATCTATCTAATTTTTCTTCTAATTCATCATCAACTTGATATTCCCTCTTGCTGTGGCACCACAATGGCTCACCCCGGGCTTACCACACGAGACTCAAGCACAAGACCACAGTATGTAAGACTCATTGGCCACTGAATACTCTCTCAAATGTTCCCAAAAATACCACATTCCAAAATACTTTACTCTGAAGAACTTCCTGCGAATCTAAATTCGTTACCTTTACTTCCCAGATACTGATACATAGAATCCCATAATTAACACAAAAATACCACAAGTCTTGACCTTTTCCAATGAAAACACAATCTCTGACTACATGCACAATCTTAAGATACCCGATTGTTCCCTGTATAATCTTGAACACATTAGAACCATTCTCGAAAGTCATTCATTCCTATTCAAACTGCAAATTACCTGACCTAACGAACAGAACCACTCATGCCTTATTAGCACTCTGACACCGCATGATATGACCCCATTCCAATACAAACAAACATCTTCCTGCACCATGCACCGAGCATTCTTACGAATAACTACTTAAGACATCCCCTGATTCTTACACATCTACGAGGCACCATGTAACCTTTGTCAAAATTTTGCTTCACTCGTGCCATCCTCGGCTCAATTTCTGCAACCAGAACTGATTCGCCAGCATGCCTCGAACCGGAACCAACATAGCACATGACCGTACAATTAGCTAATCAATAGCAAACTCCCCAACTTGGCTCGAAGCCATATATCAATACACACTCAACAACTCATAACACTTTTACTCTAAATGATGCCACAATATCATGGTGAGATTAAACTCAAATCATTTACAAGTTTGTGAAAACATAGATCATCTAGTACTGTAATCCTCTGCAAATCTCGCATTCATCCCCACATAAGTTGAGTCCACTCTCTTAAGCGACCCAAATTTTCAAATTTCAACATGTACCCTTCAATTACACATAAGATCTTCTAACATACACATAAGGACCATACCACTTAAGAACACTCCGCAAGAGATAACCCACCTGCTTCGCCTCAATTTAGTATTTCAACATACCTTCCACCGTTATACATATTACACAGTCATTTAGTCTTCCTCGATCTGAACTCATACTGCCACATGTAATGCACTTCACTCCCCAACTAGGAGACATGAAAATATTCTTCACGCGCTTATACTCGGGCTACATATCAAATATCAATAGGAAACGAACACTTAACAATTCATCTATTATCCAGCAGACTTCTTTGTCACTACCAAGTCAGATAGATACTGTATTGGAAAAAAAATGAATTTATATTGAAGATGACGTGGCATGACACGTAGACTGGTCAAATGGTCAAAACATGATGATCAGTTAAGAGGCACGAGCGACAACAGATATGAAGAGAAGAAAGTTAAATAGGCACGAGATGCTATTCAAATGATATGAGTCTCGTATCTATTTAACTTATTTAAAGCCAAGAGATCAGAAGGAATTGAAGATATGAATCTGATGACATAAAGGAGTCCAAATTCAGTATTAAATGACAAATACGTTAGCGAATCGGTATCGAATATGAATTATTGTGCAACGTTTCATTTAATGTCATTTAATGCTCATAATTGCCTCATTAAGACTAAGGCATTACACCTCTTCCTAGAATAATCAACTATAAAAGGAGGAGGTCTCAGCATTTGTAAAGGGGCAGAATATCATTGATATTACACTAAAATACAAACTTATTTACTGCTTTATTATTATTCTCAAGAGTTTCTTATTCTTTTCGTCTCCTGATTATCAATAACCCGATTTTTATCTTAAATTCTAGCTTTGGCCGAAATTCTATTTTTTGGTTAAACAAATTGGTTCCGTTACCGGGAATTCTGATAATCTATTCTTTTCAAACTACATCCTACCTGTTGTTATCATCATGTCAAACAACAACAAAAACATTCCTGAAAATCAAGCACATCAAGTGGATGGAGATCAACATGATAATCTTTCCCCTCAAGGTTCTCCACGAGGATTTCATGAGGGAACTCCTAATGATCAATCTGAACATATTGATGAAAGAGATGAGATTTTACAAAAAATAGTCGATGCACGGGTTGACAAATCTTTAGAAGCCATACTCACTCGATTACCTGCTGCACCATCAACACCGAATAACAACACGTTGGAAAACTCTTGATCTGGGCTAGTTAATTCTGGTAATGGAAGTGACTCACATGAGGGAGAGCCAGGTAATTCAACTAATTCTCATTTGCAAACTTTAGTACTAACCTTGCAGAAACAACTTAAGGAACAAAATTAGCGTATCGAGCAAATCCCTGGAGTTCCCCCTATAATCAAATGAGTAGATGTAGTGTCACGATCCCAATCCCGGTCGTGATGGCACCCAACACAATTGCTAGGTAAGCCCGACCAATTAACACTCACAACCCAATCCATATCCCATTACCAGTTTATAGAATTTAATTTAACAGTTTAACAAGTCTATTAACCAAATAATTTAGATAGAGACAGTATGAAACACTGACATAACCAACATCTCCCAAAGACCTGGGGTCATGAGTCTAGAGCCTCTAAGATAAAAAAATAATACATCCTCAGTAATACTAATGTTCTAAAATGCGGAAATAATAAAGGGATAGGTGAGGAGTCGGGTCCTGCGAACGTCAGGCAACTACCTCGACAACTCCTGAGAAGCTCTGAAGCAGCAAATAGCTCAACTATGCTCCCGGGACACCTGAATCTGCACACGTGGTGCATGGAGTAAAGTGAGTACTTCCAACTCAGTGGTAATAAGGGTAAATAATAACTGAGCGGTAAGAAATCACGTAAGAACACTCCATCATGCTATATGGAACAGTACAACCTTTTTAAGAAAACAGTAAAACCGTGAAAATCCTTTAGAAAACATCTAGCTTAGTTTAAAAATATCTTTTGAAAATATTCTTTTTCCAACAGTAAGCATATGAATGCGATATCAGGTAGTGCAAGTTCGCACACAAGTCAGCCCCTCAGGCACAACACTCTATTTACAAATAACACCAGGGTATCTGATATACAATGCAAGAAATAGCATGGATGCCAATGATATGAGAGTGCTGAATGTCATGCCACGTAGTACAAACAGGAATCAATGCGTGGATGCAATGCAATACACATGACCGCTGCGGCGTACAGCCCGATCCATTTAGGTACCCGCGCTCATTGTGGGGGTTCAGACTCTGGAGGGGCTCCAACAGCCCAAGCGCAACATCAATATCACACCGCTGCGGCGCGTAGCCCGATCCATCCTCAGTCCAGAAATGCACATAAGCCCCTTGGGAAATAGTAAAATAGCAGTTCTCAGCTCAAAACGTCAGTAAAATATCATTTAAGTTTTCAAATCTTAGAAAGATG
>MU692066.1:6424-35123 GCA_026770625.1 Nicotiana glauca
GAACCATAGAGACACGGTATTTCCGTGTCTCTATCTAAAGAGAGGCTTCCGATATTATCGAAGTTAGACGGGGCTGGGTCGGTTATCTACTTGGGCCTGGGTCTTTTGGGTTTTGTTTTGGGCTTTGGGGTATTTTAGGGTGTTTTGGCCCAAGATATTGTGTATATATATATATATGTATACTTTGTATTTTCTTGATTTAATAAAATTGAGATTAAACTAATAAACATACTAATTAAAGTCTAAAAATTATTTAATAACTATTTTGTAGTAATTTCCAATTAAAACCATAAGATGCTATTTTTTTTATTTTTCTTTCATTTATTTTCCAAAATGCATTAATACTAAAAAATCTAAAAATCCTAATACATATGTATATTTTTTGTGCTTTTAATACGAGTTTATCATGCGACCAATTAACAAAAAGAATGCAACAAAATTCCTAAAATTGTAAAATCATTTTATTTGAAATTTTTGGAATAATTTGCTTAGGGTAAAAATCACGTGCTCACACTGGACACCATGTGTCCCAAGAATGCCACTGAACTGAGCCAAAACTCACACTTGGAGAACTTTGCATAAAGCTTATCCTCCCTCAATCTCTGCAACACAACCCTCAAATGCTCTGCGTGCTCCCCCTGACTGCACGAATATACCAGGATATCGTCAATGAAAACTATGACAAATGAGTCAAGATAAGGCCGGAACACGCTGTTCATCATATGCATGAATGTTGCTAGGGCATTGGTCAACCCAAAAGACATAACCAGGAACTCACAATGACCATATCTCGTCCTGAAGGCCGTCATAAAAATATCCGAATACCTTATCTTCAACTGGTGATAACCTGAACAGAGATCAATCTTGGAGAATACCCTCGCTCCCTGAAGCTGGTCAAATAAATCATCAATGCAAGGCAAATGATACTTGTTCTTAACTGTTACTTTGTTCAATTGCCTATAATTAATGCACATTATGCAAGGCAACGGATACTTGTTCTTAACTGTTACTTTGTTCAATTGCCTATAATTAATGCACATTCTCATAGTGCCATCCTTATTCTTCATAAACAGAACCAGCGCACCCCAAGGTGACACACTAGGCTGAATGAACCCCTTATCTAGGAGTTCCTAGAGCTGCTCTTTTAATTCCTTCAGCTCTGTTGGTTCCATACGATACAACAGAATAGAAATGGGCTGAGTGCCCAGCACCAGGTCAATACCAAAATCAATATCCCTGTCCGGTGGCATGTACGACAGGTCTGCAGGAAATACATCAAGGAAATCCCTTACAACTAGGACATAATCAATACTGGGAGTCTCAACTCCCATATCTCTCACAAAGGCAAGATACGAAAGACAACCCTTCCTAACGATACGCTGGGCCTTCAATAAAGAAATCACTCTACTAGGAACGTAATCACTCACACCTCGCCACTCAACCCGTAGCACACCCGGTATAGCCAATATGATTGTCTTGGCATGACAGTCCAGAATAGAACGACATAGAGATAACCAATCCATGCCAAGAATGGCATCGAAATCTACCATACTTAATAATAAAAGATCAACTCGGGTCTCCAAAGCCCCAATAATCACCACACACGACCGGTACATACGGTCTACAATAATAGTATCGCCCACCGAGGTAGATACATGAACAGTAAAGCAAGAAACTCACGAGGAGTATCCAAATAGCGAGCAAAGTATGATGACACATAAGAATAGGTGGAACTGGGATCAAATAATACAGCGACATCTCTGTGGAAGACTGAAATAATACCTGTAATGATAGCATGAAAGGTAATAGCATCGGGTCTGCCTAGAATAGCATAGAAACGGGCCTAACCGCCCCCTGATCGACCTTCCCCTCTAGGGCGACCCCTGGCCAACTGATCCCCACCCCTAGCTGGCTAGGCGGGTGGTAGTGGAGCAACTGGCACTGAAGCTCATGATTGACCCCGTTGCTAGGATGAGCTAGCAACATGGTGGGGACACTGCCTCCTCATATGCCCAAACTCCCCGCACTAATAGCAACTCACCAATGTCGAAGATGGGGACTGAAGGGAACCCCTGGCATCGAAGTGACTAGCAGATGCACTCGGCATAGAAGAGCCCCGAATAGATGGAGTGTAGGATGAGCTCTGTGCTGGAAGGGCACTAAGTGATGAATGACCCTGGTGTGAACTGTGGGAACCATGACGCGATGACGCCCCTCGATAACCTGAGCGATCAGACTGACCATGTCAGAAATATCAGCCTCTACCGTGCTAAAACTGGTCCCTCGAAGGAGTACCACTGTAGCTACTAGATCCTCGAGGCCTCTTGGCCTCCCTCTCCTCTCACTCCTGGCGATGAACAGACTCAATCTCCATGGAAATATCCATAACCTCCTTGAATGTAGCACCAGTCAACCTCTCCTTAGTCATGAGAATACGGAGCTGACAAGTAAGACTATCGATAAACCTTCTGATCCTCTCTCGATCTTTGGGGCCATCCAAACCACATGACGGACTAACTTAGAGAATCACATCTCATACTATATCACAGTCATCTCCCCCTGATGCAACTGCTCAAACTGCCTACACAGCTCCTCTCAGCGCGACTGTGGCACATACTTCTCCAGAAAGAGAACAAAGAACTGCTACCACGTAAAGGGCGTTGCACCAGTAGAACTATGCCTCTTATACGCCTTCCACCAAGTGAAGGCAGCCCCGAAAAACTAAAAGGTTCTAAATGCCACACCACTGGTCTCTAGAATCCATGCTGTACAAAGCATCCTCTGGCACTTATCCAAGAAACCCTGGGCATCCTCACCCTTTGCACCGCTGAATATCAGTGGCTGTAGTCTACCAAACCTCTCAAGTCAATGTTGTTTGTCGTCCGGCATAACTGGTACTACAAACTCCTAAGACGGTGAAAAGGCTGGGTTGGAGGTGCCCCCGGTCTCTAGAGTCCATGCACAACCTGCTCAGGTGTGCGAGCAACGAGGGTCTGGATGCCTCCCCCAGTCTGAGAAGTAGCTGCGGCCGTAGTAGCTGAGACCGCCTGAGACAAACCGATACACACTGATAATATCTGAGCTAGAGCGTCCTGAAGGCCTGGAATCACAATAGGCACAGCTGGTGCCTGAGCTAGTGCTGCGGTAGCGTCCATAACTGGGACCTGGTCCTGAACTGGGGTAGTTGGTGGACCTGCAGGTGCTGCCCCCACTGCTCTGCCCCTACCATGACTATGACCGTATTCTCGACCTTTTGTGGCCGAAACTGGTGGCACTGGTGGTCGTCCACCCTGTCCAGTAGCACGTGTCCTCACCATCTGTGAGAGAATATAACAACAGAAGTTTAGTACTCGGATTAACAAACTCGCAAGATAACAATTTCAAGAATGTGAAGTTTCCTAAAGGTTCTCCAGCCTCTCGAGGATAAATACAGACGTCTCTGTACCGATCCGTGGGACTCTACTAAACCGGCTCATGACTCACAAGACCTATGTAACCTAGGCTCTGATACCAACTTGTCATGACCACAAATATCGGTCGTGATGGTGCCTATCATATTACTAGGCAAGCCAACCAATTAACTTACCACAACCTATTTCACTTTAACATCTAAGCCATTTTCTATCACAAGTTTTCGATATTAAATTCATTATAAGCGTTAAAATAACAGAAATATGCGAAAGGTAAAAATAACAGTAACTACACAGCCCCAACAATCTGGTGTCACAAGTCTAGAGCCTCTAATGCAAGTCGAAAAATTCACTACATAAATATTCTACAAAAATGCAAAAAGATAACAAGATAGAGGGGAGAAATCAGGGCTACGAACGCCATGCAACTACCTCAAAATCCTCAGCAAATGCTGAACAACTGAAAAGCTCTCACTCGGCCGCTCGGGCACCTGAATCTGCACACAAGGTGCAGGGAGTAACGTGAGTACGCCAACTTAGTAAGTAACTAAAGTAAATAAGTACTAAAAGCAGTGACGAGCAGTTCGAAAAAATATAACTTTTAAATCAGTTCCGTTATAAAAATCATCATTTCCAATTTAAAACATTAAAATCAATTATTTAGTAATATATCCAACAGAGGCTTATGTAAAAGAAGGGTGAAACAGTGGAAACATCATAATAGGACCCCTCGGGCAAAGAATCACTCAGATTATGGCCCCTCGGGCAGCCTCTCAGTCACTCGTGACTAAACTCTCGTCATTCAGTACTCACTTCACTCTTAGCACTCAGGCTCATTAATATATCATAATATTATAAATCATAGTAACTGCTGCAGAGTGCAGCCCGATCTATATATATCACTGCGGCGTGCAGCCCGATCCATATAAGTATCGCTGCAGTGTGTAGCCCGATCCATGACTCACATGTATATAAATACCCTCACACTTAGGTCCTTGACCTCTCTCAGTCATTAACCTCACAATCCTCTCGGGTAAAACAGTGGAAATTAGGGAACTCAACCCAAGTACATCTCTATTTTAAAAGTAACAAGAATAAACCAGTTTTAGTCATTTAACAAGTGAAATGTGACTGAGGATATGCTTTTAGCAAGTGAAGTGAGGAAAACAGTCAAAATGCCCCTAAGGGTTTCTACAGGTCGTCACAACGCCCCAAAATGGCATACAGTGCATAAATACACTATAGTATCCAAAATAAGGAATAATATAACATTTTCAAACCAAATACGTGGCTTAATAGTCGCTACGGGATGTACCAAGTCACAATCCCAACCGATGCTCGCCCACACGCTCGTCACCTAGCATGTGCATCACCGTGTTTATCAAAACAAGTCAAATACCAGGGTTTTGTACCCTCAATTCCAGATTTACAATGGTTACTTACCACAAACCGATGAAAATACTACTCCACAATGCCTTTGCCCCTCGAATCGGCCTCCACTCGTGTTGAATCTATCCAAAATCACAACGAGGACGTCAAAGTATGTTAAGGGAACGAAGCCCAAGCGAAAATAATAAAAATAATACCAAAATTCCAAAATTACCAAAACCCGAGCCTCGGACCCACTTCTCTAAACTCAAAAATTTATACACCAATAGGTTCCTTATTTTCCCACGAGTTCATATGTAATGACCAGACCGGTCGTTTCGAGCCCTAGCGTGTCGTTCAGCAGTCTGAGGCCATGAGCAGCTTTATTTCAGGTATTGTGACTTGTTCGCATGGTCGGAATTTAAATTCAGGAAGATCGGAGTTAAATTTAAATAAAAACTCTCATTTGAGAAGCTTAAAGTTGAAAGAATGAATTAGGATTGCAATTTTGAGTAAATAACCTCGGAATCAGGATCTGAAGATTCCAGCAGGTTCGTGTGATGATTTCGGACTTGGGCGTATGCCCGGATTGGGTTTTGGATAACTCGGGAGCATTTTGGCGCCTATTGTGGAAGTTAGCATTTTAGAAGCAATTTCTTAAGTTTGGCTTGAAGTGCATTTCAGTGTTATCGATGTCTGTTTGGGATTCTGAGTCTAGGAATAGCTCCTTATGGTGATTCTGGAGTTGGGAGTGCGATCGGAAGTGAATTCGGAGGTCCGTAGGTCATTTTGAAGCCATTTGGCTAAAGATAGAAATTTGAAGGTTTTTGGGAAGTTTGACCGGAGGTTGACTTTTTGATATCGGGGTCGGAATCTAATTTTGAAAGTTGGAGTGGGTCCGCAATGTCAAATGTAACTTGTGTACAAAATTTGAAGTCAATCGGACGTGAATTGATAGGTTTAAACATCAGAAATAGAAGTTGGAAAGTTCAAAGTTCATAAAGCTTGAATCGGGGTGTACTTCATGGTTTTAGAGTTGTTTGTTATGATTCGAGGCCTCGAGCAAGTCCATAATGCGTTTTGGGACTGGTTGGTACGATTGGTTGAGGTCCCGGGGGCTTCGGGTAGATTCCGGGTGGTTAACGGATCGAATTTGGAATTTAAGAAGAACTGAAGTAGTTGGTATCTGGTATTTCCGCTTTTGCAGAAATGGGACCGTAGAAGTGGCCCCGCAGAAGTGAGGAGGAAGCCGCAAAAGCGGTCGAATATGAGGGCAACCAGGACCGCAGAAGCGGCCCTTGATCCGCTGATGCGGAACCGCAGAAGCGGTTGGCTTATCGCAGAAGCAAAAATGGGCTTGAGCCCAGGGACCGCAGAAGCGGAATATTTTCCACAAAAGCGGGAACGCGGAAGTGGGATTATTTCCGCAGAAGCAAAAATCCCTAGAGGCAGAAGGTTAATTTAAAGTCGGGGATTGGCCATTTCTCTCATATTTGTCATGGCTTGGGGCGATTTTGGAGAGCTTCAAGGAGAGGATTTTTGTCGTCAGTGTCAAGGTAAGTTATCCCCATCACTTTTGTGTTAAATATATCAATTATGTATGGATTTAAGTATGAGGATTAGTGTAAATTTGGGGTTTTGGTTGAAAACCTAGGAAATTAGAAATCTTGGATTTTGATTACGATTTGAGTACGGAATTAAGAGAAAATTATATATTCGAGTTCCTAAGGTTATGGGTAAACTTTATCTTCAAAAATTTTTGGATTCCGGGTACGTGGGCCCGAGGGCATTTTGGTCAACTTTCCAATCGGGGTTAGGAATTGCTATAAATTAGTTGTAATGAATATTTGAGCATATATTAATGGATTTGCATAACCATTGGCTAGTCTTGGAGCGTGGTGCATCAATTGGAGTCCTCGGAATAATGTAGAATGCCGGTTTTAAGTCTTCGGAGCGAGGTGAGTCTCCTTTCTAGTCTTGTGAGGGGGAATTTACCCCATAGGTGAAGTAATTGATTATGTGCTCCTATTTGTGGGGGCTACGTATGCACGAGGTGACGAGAGTCCGTGCGTAGCTACTATTATGCTATAGTCTTGGTAGTTAGGACCCAAAAGCATGTTGCACGTGGATTAATTGTGAACCCATTGGTAGCTTGAATTTCTTAACTCATATCGAATTAGTAAGTAAATTTATAAAAGTATTAGACTTTATTTCTTAAATTGTTAAAGGAGAATTGGTTGTATTTGAATAAATATTCCACGATAAGTTCTTATTTGACTGATTGAGCATATATTTTATGTGTACCTGCGTCGCATGGATGATTCGCTATCAAGATATGTGTTTATTTATGGAACGGGCCGAACGCCTTGGTGAGAATAGATGCATCTATGGTTCATCCCGCTCGACCCTCGACAGTGCACAATTTACATTTCTGTTGGAGCGGGCCGTCGACCTCGGCATGATTTGCGCATGTTTATCTGTTACTTGAAAATTATAGATATGGAATTGGCCCTATGTGGCTTGGTATAAACTGATAAGATAATAAAGAACAGACTTTAGAAGCCCTTGATTTATTGTTGAAGGTGTTTACCTGTTTTTCTGGAGTCACAATCAGAACTTCTATACAAATCCATGATTATCCTCGCACTTAAAGAATGTTGCTAATTGACCTCTAGTAAGCGTCGGAGTTGACAATCTCGTCTCTACCCTTTCGGGATTAGGCGGCATACTCACTGAGTACATATTGATTATGTACTCATACTACACTTCTATGCATTTTTGTTGCACAAGTATGTATACCTCTAGCAACCTATTGGGCGTAGCAGCATGGATGACGCTGGGACTAGGTGAACTACATTGTACGAGGCGACCCGCAGCTAGTGTAGTTCCTTTCAGCATTTTGTATCTTATTCCCTATCCACTATATTTCAGACAGGTGTTGTATTCTATTTTCCTTATCAGTAGTTGCTCATGCACTTGTGACACCGGGTTTTGGGATGGTTGTTGATGCCTCCTTTTCCCTCGCGGAATCGTGTTCACGACAATTGGGAAGACAACTCTTTTCCCACTTTGGGAATTGGTTTTTTGAGAGTTTGGAGAGTCGTCACCTAATGATTATAGTGCATTAGGACGCTTTTATAAGAATTAAAGATGCATACCAGAGTTTTGGTTAAGGGCTTGAAATTATCTCGAGGGGAAGGTGTTAGGCACCCCTCAAGATCCACTAGTGTGGTTCCCGGCCATGCTACAATTGTGACTTTAGATGTAAATGTAAATAAACAAGTACAAGAAGCACAAAAGGTTAAAAGAAGTGCTGAATTTTAAAGGAGCAATTTTTGTAAAAACGTGCAAGTAGAGGAAAAGGTCAAGTACTTAGTGCAAATAATCCGAAAGATCAAGCGAGAAACAGAAATTGAAAATGCAGTAGCTTTAAAGATTCAGAAAAATTTGTTAAACTAATAAAGAATGAGAAAGGGGTCATAGGTTTATACATTACAGGGATCATTTGCACAACACTGGTATTTAGTTGTACGCGGAGTGTTATCGTGTAATCATCATCTCCATGCCTACCCTTCCCACCCCGTTAAGGTATTAAAGCGCGGAACGGTATCGTTTACTTATCGCATACTACTACCCGTCCCAATCCTATTAGTCCCGGGGTATTAGGACTTCTAATCCCAAAGGGGAAGAAAGGGATAGGGGCCTTTCTGGAGTTTAAAGGATAAAATTCTAGCTCGACATTCGAAACAAGTATCAAGTAAGAGGGGAGAACAAACAGGCATACAAGGCTCAAATTAACCCCAGAAGTCGAACACTCATTTAGTTTAGCATGCCATGACAAATACTGATTTGGTCTTTGATTTAAATTAAGCAGCAAGCGGACTGGTCCAACACATGTATTTAAACAGAAAGTCTGCATTAGGCAACTCGGATACAGTTGTCTGGGACTGACCCAATTCATTAATTAGCCAATCTTTTGTTTATGAGTTGAAATAAAAACCTAGGTGTAGGATCTATTAATTTCAGGAAAAAGATGCAAAGAGTTATCAGTAGTTTCAGAAAAGATGCAAGTTGATTTTAGAAAAAGAGTTATCAGTTTAAACAAAGAGAAAAAATGCAAACCGATTTTAGAAATGAGTTACCAGTTGTTTCAGAAAAGATGTAAGTTGATTTTAGAAAAAGAGTACAGTTTAAACAAAGAGAAAAGATGCAAACCGATTTTAGAAAAGAGTTACCAGTTGTTTCAGAAAAGATGTAGACTGATTAAAAGGTTTACGAGTTTTGGAGGAGTGCAGATTGGTTATAGGAAAAGGTTTAACAATTTTAGCGGGTTTCAGAAGTAGAAAATTACCAATTTTAGTAAAGACACGAGTTCCAGCAATCGATACTGCTTAAGAACGAATGATGCTATTAAAGACGAGGTTTCCTATAGGCATGCTTTCTATACGTTTACTGATTTTAACATCCTTTCATGACATTAATAGGAGTCTTATACACATGATGTCTATATGCAACTTTGTTATTAAGCCTATAAACGGTTTGCCTAATGACATTTGTATATGCAGAAATGCAAGAGCCTATAGACATGATCTCTATATATGTCATTAGAGAACATGAATGTTAAATCCTATAGACATGCTTTCTAGGTGATTTTGCGGTAAAGTTAAGCGTTAAATCCTATAGGCATGGTCTCTATGTGATTGAATCAGTATTAAAGACCCTATAGGCAGGATTTCTAGTTTGATAAAAAAAAAAAATCCTAACTCATGATTTCTACCCCTTGGATGCAAAAAAAATCTTTTGAAAGAAGAGTGTCATATACAAAGTACACAAACATGTGAATCAAGAAGATATTGTCGAGTTGTGTAAAAGAGAGAGGAGTTCAGAATCATAAAAACTCAGGATCATAAGCAAAGAGATACAAGTTCAATTTGCAGACTCATAGTGAGTCTAAGAGTCCAGGGTCCCAAAGTGGAGCCTTAACTCGAACACAAGGAATCAAAATCATCAAAGGAAACCCCCAAATTCCATGGTTTCGAAACATGGAAGTGAGAAAGCAAGCCATTTGCTTCAGAGTCTCAACAAGACATATATGATAGCACGTTAAATGACAAAGGAAGAAGAATCATGAAGAACACATTTTGAGAAAACTCGGAACCTAAACAAATTCAGAAGAAGGAGATAATACAGACGTGAACACAAGTAGATGAAGCATGTAAAAATATGAACAGAGTCCAGTAAACAAAATCAAACAACTTAACAGCAAACACACATAGTAAAAGATTAGAGAAAACATGGCAAAGTTTAACAGAAATAAAATGCATAGTAGAAAAGAAAAGGTAGAAGACAGTACACGCGTAATAAAGAAATCATACGAGCAGGATATGAACAAACACACATAAAGCAAAGAAGGAGAAACATCAGAAAGATTTTTTTCAAAAATCCTTTCAGAAACCCTAAAATTGAAGAGAAGTGATTTTGAAAAGAAGCTTTTGGGGAAAACACCTTAGATGGAAAGAAAAGCATAGATAACGCATAGATCTAGACAAATAACAATGAAAGAACGTTGAATAGGCTAGGGTTTCTGAGAACCCTAAAGGACGAGAAAGGCTTGGAAGTCACGAGATTAGATCTGAGTCGATAAGGTCAGAGCCAGGCTTAGGAGGCTAAGATATGTCGGAGCAGGGCCGAAAATGGCCGGAAACCTCAAATCGGTAAAGGTCTGAGTGAAGACCTCTGAAGTCTGGCCTCGATCCTTCGAGAATCCGGCACGTAGGAGAAATAGGAGGTGAATATAGGGTTTCCATGGCCTGAGAAGCCATGGATTCTGGTGAGTTTTAGGGTGAGGATGACGAAAGTTGCTAGGGTTAGGGGAAAGGTTAAGAGAGAGATGAGAGGATCCAAAGGCGACTACCAAAGGGAAATGAGGGGATTAGGGTTGGGTTAGGCGAATTAAAAAGGAAAGAAGAGATCGTGACCATTGATCAGATTGATCAACGGTCTGGATTAAAAGAGTCTTGGGTCGGGTAGGATGAACGGGTTATTGGGTTGGGTTAGATGGTATTGGGATGGTCCGATTTTAAGCTTGAAATTGGGCCAATTTCAGGCTAAAAAAAATTAAAATGTAAATGGGGATACAATTGAAACGAATTGGGGCTATATGTTAAATAGCCATTTTTCCCTTTTATTTTAAAAAAAATAGTAAAATGATTATAAAATTAAATTAAAAGTACTGAGTCAGTAAATAACATATAAATATTAATTTAACAGTATCGTAACCAATTTTACTATTATAAAAATACAGTTAATCTTAAGATAGGCTAAACTTGCAATTACATGCAATTTAACTTTAGAACTACCAAATAAATTTATAAAAATATACAAAAATCACCTTAATTATATTTTGGTGCAAATATGAGAATGAAAATAAATTATTCACCAAACATGATAGTTTGGGAATAATTATTGAATTTTCTACTATTAAAATAGGCAAGAAATTTGTTTTAAAATCTTAAAAAATAAGGAAAAATACCAAAACTTCTTGGGCATGCTTATATATGCATGTATATGTTATTTTGAAAGTATTTTGGGTATATAAAATACTCAGGGAAAAATTGGGTATCAACAGCTGCCCCTCTTTACCCGGGAAGGATGAAAGAGTTGTCAGGTAAAGAAGTGATGGCCAATTTTGACCGAAAGCGGTGATTTGAAAAGAATATGACCGAGCTGTGGTCTCTGAGCTGCCTACATATCCCTAGTTTTACAGGAATCAGGCTGTATGTAGTCCAAGAGCCATTGGCGAAATGTGCCGATGGAGATTTGAAAGGACGGACACGACGCTTGGGGGAAGCAAAAGGTATCTTGAAGTTGATCGGCTGCGAGAACCGGAACGGGGTCGCTTCCGCTAAGACGGCCGTTGCTAGCCGGTATACCTGCAAGTGAGCAATATAGATGTATATCGTGCATAAACTTAAATGTGATGCAAGTTCCCCTTGGACCATAATGCTGTCCTCGGACGGTTAGGATGACATCCTCAGACCATGATGTCCTGGGCCATGAAGCGCAAAATTAAAGGATTCGCAGGCTAGGAAATGACGTTCTCGGGCCACAATAATGGTGCCTCCGAACCATGATGCCTTTGAATAATGATGTGCAAGATATAAAGTGGGATCCTCGGGCCATGGTATGGTGTTCTCGGGCTATGAAGATGATGCCTCCGAACGATGATGCCTTTGGACAGTTTGATAATATTTTAGCCCATAAAATGCAAGATTTGGCAGTATTTCAGCCGATGCAAAAATGTAAATGGCGATATTTCAGCCGACAACAATTTAAATACAGTTTGGCGATATTTCAGCCGACAGAGAATTTAAATTGTAGTTTGGCGATATTTCAGCCGGTGAAAAAAATGTAAATGGCGATATTTCAGCCGACAGAACTTTAAATACAGTTTGGCGATATTTCAGCCGATTGCAAGATGTAAATGAAAGTGGCGATATTTTAGCCATGCAAGTGGAGGTAGATCTTAACCTCGGAAGGTAGAAAGGTAGCCTTATGCAATGCAGAAAATGCATGTGGAGACAACGCTTAGTCTCGGAAGGCAGAAAGGTAGCTTTATGCAATGCAAAAAATGCAGATGAAGACAACTCTTAGTCTCGGAAGGTAGAAACGTAGCCTTATGCAATACGGAAAATGCAGATGGAGACAACGCTTAGTCTCGGAAGGCAGAAAGGTAGCCTTATGCAATGCAAAAAATGCAGATGGAGACAACACTTAGTCTCGAAAGGTAGAAAGGTAGCCTTATGCAATGCAGAAAATGTAGATGGAGACAACGCTTAGTCTCGGAAGGCAGAAAAGTAGCCTTATGCAATGTAGAAAATGCAGATGGAGACAACGCTTAGTCTCGAAAGGCAGAAAGGTAGCCTTATGCAATGCAAAAAATGCAGAAGGTAATAAAAGATTCTTAGTTGATTGCTGGTAACTGATTGTGATATTGCGGCTGCTGGGGGAGATATTGCGTGCGGATATCAAATGCAAATAGGCGTGGCGGTTCAATGCGAACGTGCAATATGTTTGTGACTCGGGTGCCTGCATCCAAAGAAAATCGTGAGTTTTGTAAAGGGGAAAGGTTAGTTCATTTTCTCGTGGCTTTCAGCATTGCGTGTCATTGGGATATCGTTGCTAAACAACAGCTATCATATTTATACATGATTTAACAATATAACGTAAGTAGAAAATAGTTTTGTTTAGATGAACCAACGACTGCAACGCGGTTCAAAGCATTGCAACCTCTCTAGCTCTAGACTTTTGCCCCTCAAAATTCTGCCCCAGTTTACAGGGCTGGCACTTCTGACGGCTGCGCTGAACAAATGCAAAATCAACTTCGGAATTTTTAGGGGGGAAATGGAAATTTTATTAAATTATGACCGAACCCATAGGGCTGCCTACGTATTCCCTCTTAAATGGGAATCAGGTCAGGCATAGTTCAAATTACATCATAAAGAGAAAGCATATGATTACACATAGTATCATCACTGCGTCTGAATTGATTGGCTTCGGCCCGACTTCTCCATCTATTTCTGCAAGGATAAGGGCTCCTCTAGTTAGAACCTGGTAAACCATGTACGGACCTTGCCAGCTGGGAGAGAATTTCCCCTAGCATCATCTTGATGCGGAAATATCTTCTTCAACACCAGATGCCCCGGTGTAAACTTCCTTGGCTTGACTCTTTTGTTGAAGGCTCTGGACATTCTGTCTTGATACAGCTGACCGTGGCAAACTGCATTCATCATTTTTCCATCTATAAGGGCTAACTGCTCGTAGCGACCTCTTACCCATTCTGTGTCGTCCAACTCTGCTTCTTGTATGATCCTCAAGGAAGGAATTTCTACCTTGGCGGGAATGACCGCCTATGTACCATAAACTAGCATGTAGGGAGTTGCCCCGGTTGATGTGCGGACCGTGGTGCAGTATCCCAGCAAGGCAAATGCTAACTTCTCATGCCATTGTTTGTGACTTTCGACCATCTTCCTTAGTATCTTCTTGATATTCTTGTTGGCCGCCTCTACAGCTCCATTCATGTGAGGCCTGTAGGCTGTAGAGTTCTTGTGTTTGATCTTGAATGTCTCACACATTGCTTTCATCAAGTTGCTATTGAGATTGGAACCATTGATAGTGATGATTGATTCTGGCACCCCGAATCGGCAAATAATACGATCACGGACGAAATCTGCCACAGCTTTCTTAGTCACTACTTTGTAAGACGCTGCCTCAACCCATTTAGTAAAATAATTGATTGCCACCAGGATAAATCTGTGCCCATTTGATGTGGTAGGATCGATAAGTCCGATGACGTATATTCCCTAGCCGGCGAATGGCCATGGTGAGCTTGTTGCAGTAAGCTCGTTTGGAGGCACCTTTATCATATCTGTATGCATCTGATAGCGATGGCACTTGCAAACGTACTGGATACAGTCTGTTTCCATAGTCATCCAGAAATACCCTGCCCAGAGTATCTTCTTTGCTAAGACAAAACCATTCATGTACGGCCCGCAGGTCCCTGCGTGCACTTCGTCCAATAGTCTGGTTGCTTCTTTTGCTTCAACACACCTTAATAGACCCAAATCGGGAGTCCTCCTATACAGGATCCCCCCATTGTGAAAGAAGTTGCAGGATAATCTTCGAAGTGTGCGTTTCTGAGTAGCGTTGGCAAGTTCTGGATATTCCCCTGTGGTCAAGTACCTTTTGATGTCGTGGAACCACGGTTTTTTGTCTGCTTCTTCCTCAACGTGAGCACGATAAGCTGGATGATCATAAATCCTTACTAGGATGGGATCAATGAAATTTGTATCTAGATGCTGGATCATAGATGATAAAGTGGCTAATGCATCACCGAGCTCGTTCTGAACCCTGGGGATATGCTGAAATTCCGTCTTTATGAATCTTTTCCTTAACTCCTGTATGTGATGCAAATAGGGAAGTATCTTAGAGTTTTTGGTTGCCCATTCTTCTCGAACTTGATGTATGAGCAGGTCTGAGTCCCCGATCATTAGCAACTCTTGAATGTTCATGTCAATGGCCATCTTGAGTCCCAGGATGCAAGCTTCGTATTCAGCCATGTTGTTTGTGCAAGGGAACATGAGCTTGGCGGATACCGGGTAATGCTGGCCGGTTTCTGATACTAGTACTTCCCCTATGCCAACTCCTTTGAAATTTGCGACTCCGTCAAAAAACAACCTCCAACCATCGTAGGATTCTGCAATATCTTCTCCTACAAAGGATACTTCTTCGTTAGGAAAATACATTTTCAGTAGTTCGTATTCTCCTTCAATGGGATTCTCAGCAAGGTTATCTGCTGTGGCTTGACCCTTGACTGCTTTTTGAGTCACGTAAACAATGTCGAACTCACTCAACAAGATTTGCCACTTGGCGAGCTTGGCAGTGGGCATGGGCTTCTGGAAAATATACTTCAACGGGTCCATCCTAGATATGAGATAAGTAGTGTGGGCACAGAAATAATGCCTCAATTTTTGAGCTACCCAAGTCAGAGCACAACAAGTGCGCTCTAATAGAGAATACCAGGCCTCGTATGGGGTGAACTTCTTGCTAAGATAATAGATGGCTTGCTCATTTCTCCTCGTTTCATTATGTTGTCGTAGAACACAACCGAATGCTCCATCCAAAATCGTAAGATAAAGCAATAGACGTCTTCCTAGCTCAGGCGTAACCAATACTGGCGGCGTGGACAAGTATTCCTTGATTCTGTCGAAGTATTTCTGACAATCGTCGGTCCATCTAGTAGCAGCGTCTTTCTTTAGCATTTTAAAGATGGGTTCGCAAATGACTGTGGACTGGGCTATGAACCGGCTGATATAGTTGAGTCTTCCCAAGAAACTCATAACGTCCTTTTTGTTCTTTGGCGGTGGCAATTGTTGAATGGCTTTGACCTTTGACGGGTCCAATTCTATCCCTCGATGGCTCACGATGAAACCCAGTAGTTTTCCGGTAGGAACTCTAATGCACACTTGGCGGGATTCAGTTTCGGATTATACCTTCTCAGCCTGTTGAAGAACTTTCTCAAATCTTCCATATGATCAGTGGATTTCTTGGATTTGATGATGACATCATCCACATATACCTCGATCTCCTTGTGTATCATGTCGTGAAAGATAGTAGTCATGGCTCTCATATAGGTGGCGCCAGCATTCTTCAACCCAAAAGGCATCATTTTGTAACAATACATCCCCCATGGCATGATGAAAGTCATTTTCTCTGTATCTTCCTCATCCATCCATATCTGATTATATCCAGCGAAACAATCAACAAAAGATTGTAACTCATGCTTGGCGTAGTTGCCGATAAGAATGTGTATGTTTGGCAAGGGGAAGTCATCTTTGGGACTAGCCCGGTTGAGATCCCGATAGTCGACATAGATTCTAACCTTCCTGTCCTTCTTTGGTACCGGCAGGATGTTGGCTAACCATGTCGGATACTCTACCACCTTGAGAACCTTAGCTTTGACTTGCTTAATAACCTCTTTTTTGATTTTCAAACTCATGTCGGGCTTGAATTTCCTGAGCTTCTGCTTTACCGGCGGACAGGCTGGATCTGTTGGCAGTTTGCGAGCTACAATGGCCGTGCTGAGACCATTCATATCATCATACGACCAGGTGAATATGTCCTCATATTCTTTTAAAAATTTCGTATACTTTTCCTTTTCTGATGGCGACAATTGAACATTGATGCGAGTTTCTTTGACGTTCTCTGTATTTCCCAAATTAATGACCTCAGTTTCTTCCAGGTTGGACTTAGGTCTATTCTCAAAATTCTCAACCTCTCTGACGACCTCTTTAGGTATTTCATCTTCTTCTGAGTCTATGTCCTTTTGTTGCGTTGTTTCGTTGCAAGTCACAGTCGTTGGTTCATCGTCAAGATAAGTAATAGTAATGATGTATAAAATAGAGTAAATGATAGAGAAAATAATAAGCGAGATATATATGATAAACTGAAATGCTTTGATTAAATTCAAAATTGTTTGAAACATCGGAGCTCTTTTCGAAATTAAAGACAATGCGGAAAGAAAATCAACTAGTAAAAAATGCGATGCATGCTACTTTTGTTTAGCCTTGCTACCCCGAAGCCCTTCGGGCTCTGACGATCCTATTTGACCAGTTGCTGAGGCGGTCTCCCCTGCTTACGGCCTGTATGGAAGGGCCTTACTCCCCTTTCCCTCGAAAAGAACACAGCAGTCCATGTCATCATCCTCCAGGAACAAATTCTTCATGGCTGCCAATGTTTCATCTTCTGCTGACCCATATATAGTATCTGCTGGCTGGAAGGTTTACTCCAAGCTAGGTATTGGAAACTCCAATGGATAGTAAGGACCGCGCCATGGTGGCAACCAGTTTTGGAATTCTTTCCAAGTATAACCATACCCTAAGACAAAGGTAGTGCCATGCTTCTTCAGTTTCATGGGCTTAGTGATCCCCTGAAGATTTTTATCGAGTCCCTTTTCAGGATCGTACCCGCACCAATTCAGGATACTTTCGATCTTGTTGTCCTGCCACTTGTCTTTGTCTATAGCGTTGACCCTTTCGATATGGTGGTATGTTTTTCTGCCTATTCTCCTTCTGCCCCCGATCATTGGGATAGTCTGGCGACTATATATGGGGTTACTACCATCGCTATGAATGATCACTTCTTGGTGATTCCATTCGAACTTTATCTCCTGATGCAGGGTCGATACTATGGCTTCAGTAGCATGGATCCAGGGGCGTCCTAATAGCAAGTTGTAGGATGTCGCGACACCTATCACTTGGAAGTCGACGTCGAACCATGTTGGCCCCATTTGAAAGCACATGCTGATTTCTCCAATAGTAGATCTCTGGGATCCATCGAAGGCTTTGACATTGATAAACCCTTATTTGATCTCGTGTAGGCCTTTCCCCAAAGTTCTGAGAGTTACAAGCGGACAGATGTTAAGGCTCGATCCCCCATCAATCAGAACCCTGGTGATGAAATAATCTTCACATTGCATGGTGATGTGCAGTGCTTTGTTATGGCTCAAACCTTCTGGCGGCAACTCGTCTTCGTGGAAGGTTATTTTATGGCTCTCCAACACTTTCCCTACCATATTCGCCATTTCACCCCCGGTTATATTGTTGGGCACATAGGCTTTACTTAGTATCTTCATTGAGGCATTCTTGTAAGTGTCCGAACTCTGCAAAAGAGCCAGGATAGATATCTGTGTCGGTGTTTTGTTCAACTGTTCAGCGACCGAGTACTCCTTAGCCTATATTTTCCTCCAAAGATCATAGGGTCCTGTCTCAATGGGACGTCCTGGGGCTTGCTTACCGGACTCAGCTAGGTGCTCTGGAGTGTAAACCCTTCCCGTTCTAGTCATTCCTTGTGCGGCAATCGTTTCTCCTGTCTTGGTCTTTCCTTTCCTCCTGGCTTCAGCAGTGTAATCCCATGGTATGGCATTTGAGTGGAATGGAGTTATGTCAGTCATTTCCACTGGAATAGGCACCATTGGTGATAACACAGCAACTTCAAAGGGTGTAGGTTCCTTTGGAACTCCAAATTCAACCTCGATTGGTCCGGGCGCCTTTGCAGAGGGAGGCGTTTCAAATTCAAGAGGTATAGACATATTTACTTCGTCATCCCTGGAGGGCTGGTTCTGCACAACAATTGGGTTAAGGGTAACCGCCGGTTTCTTTGGTTCATCCCCTTCGACAATCAAACCTATCGACCCTTTGGGGTCCCAATCATCCTCGATCTCGATCATATGAATGTCTCCACCTTTGTGGTCAGGCAAGAGGTTGTTACGAACATTAGGAGCGGGCTCTTTTGCTACAATGACCTTATTGTTGATCATGGTCTGAATCTTATCTTTTAATGAACGACATTCGTCAAGGGCGTGTCCCTTCATAGCGGAATGATACACACAGGTCTTGTTGGGGTTGACCCACTGGGAGTAATTTTCTGGAGCTTTGGCTAGGATAGGAGTGACGTAACCAGTAGCTTTGAGTCTTTTATATAGCTGGTCAATTGGTTCAGCGATGGCTGTGCATTGTCTGGGAGGTTTGCGGTCAAAATTTGGCCTGGGCCTTGGGAAATTTTGACGGGTGGGAGGTGATTGGTAGTGAGAGGGTTGAGCATTATAAGCTTGGTAAACATGTGCTGGTTGAGAGTATCTGGGCAAGGTAGGTTGATATGTGAGAGGCGGAGAGGATTGGTAAATGGGAGGTAGATAGGAGGGTGCGGAGGGTGCTTGGTAATTCGGGATAGGCTGATATGTAAGCGGAGGTGATGGGTAAGTGTGGTACTTTGGTGGTGATTTGGCTCCTTGTGCGACCATCACGGTTCTCACATCTTTCTTCTTGGATGCACCACCAGTTTGTAAAGCCTTATTGGTGGCTTGAAATGCTTCAAGATTTGTAACCATACCATTCTTAATGCCCTCTTCGATTCTTTCTCCGAGTTTGATGATATCAGAGAACTTTTGACCTTCTATTAACATCAACCTCTCGTAATATTGGGGATCTTGAGTCCGGACAAAGAATCTATTCATTTTCTCTTCTTCTAGGGCCGACCTTACCTTTGCAGCTTCTGATCTCCAATGAGTGGTATACTCGCGGAATGTTTCGGTGGGTTTCTTCTTCAAATTCTGTAGAATACATCTGGTGCGTTCTCTGTATTAAACCGGAATCTATCCATGAAGTCCGATGCCATACCTACCTAACTCGTCCATTTCTTGGGGTCTTGACTGATGTACCAGGATAGTGCATCTCCCTTTAAGCTCCTCATGAAGAGCTTCATACGGATCTTCTCATCTCTTCCGACCCCCACTAGCTTATCGCAATAGGTCCTCAGGTGGACTCTGGGATCTCCTGTTCCATCAAACATTTCGAACTTGGGAGTTTTGTACCCTCTGTAATTTCAACATCTGGTTGAATGCACAAGTCTTCATAATTCAATCCTTCAATGCCTCTGTTACCTTCCACGCCCTGAACTCGGCTGGTTAATTTATTAAGCTCTGCCGCTAAGTTCCTAATAAGGGAGTCCTTGTCATCAGAATCAGGTACATTTGAGATGGGTTGGACGTAGTGGGGTACAGTATCCACGTAAATAGGAGTGTTGTGAAGATAGTCATTTGTGGTGTTCAGTGGCTCGTGAATGAGTAGTGGGGTGTTACTTGGAGTGTGGCATGTGTTGCAAGTATGAGTGGCTTGTATCTGTGGTTGCGAGGTATTTTCTGGAGGTGTGGGATTTTTGGTGTTGACATAAGGAGCGATGAGGGAAAATGATAGGTTCGCCAAATTCCGAACCTGATCCAGTTCTTCTCGAAATTTCAACAGTTTTGTTCCAGTTTTGCAGTAGTTTCCTTAGCAACCGGGGTACCCTGAGGAATCTCAATCTCCTTTCTGGCGTTTGTATCTCCCATTTTGCCTTTGTACTTGTTCTGGACAGGACTCGGAGGAGGAGGAGGTGGAGGGCCCTTGGATCTTGTGGAGTATGCTGATGGTGCCAGAATGCACGAACAAACCTTTAGGGAAGGGAATAAAAATAAAAGAAAAAACAAAAAGGTAACACGTTAGTGCGGGTTCTGAGGAAAAAGTATTGCAGTATTTAAACACATTGGATAAGAATATAAATCGCGCCCTAATTTTGGTGCCTTGTTGGAGAACTTATAATGCTAAATGTCTCATTTTATTGATAAAAATAAGACGAATCCAAAACAACTCTAAATAACAGAAAGTAAATGTCACTAGTGGCCATTGGCCTTATTACATCATTAAAGAAAAATAAAGGACTCCTAACTACTTGGTCCTAGAAGGACCTTCCCTAGATTTGGCAGTCTTGTCTCCCTTGAACAGCTCCACCAACTCGCGTAGACCTAGCAGTAAGTAGGCTCGGGCCAGATGTTCGCCCGCATTTCCTTCGGCATTTTGGTAGTCTTCGATCCTCTTGATGAACTTTCCTTCTAGCTCTACTAGACCCTGCTCCAAATATCCTAGTCGGTTGTTGGCGCTGACAGCCATTTCTTTCCACTCCTCGATCAATTTCCGATGGGCTTCTCATATTTCCCGATGCTCACTTTCACACTCTCGATTTCTCTTGCGCAGTTGATTATACTTAACATGTGATTCATCATGCTCGTCAACAATTCTATGACCTCGAACGAATCTCGGCTGACCCATGCCATCGTCTTCTAACCAACCCGAATAATGCGGCACGCAACCGGCGTGGTACCTGTAGGCTCGATGGATTCCTTCCTCCAAACGATTTTGCAATGCCACAAATGCTGAGCTTGGCACCTGTGAGGGCTATCATTGTCCTGGAAATCAGCCCTGAGGTGACTTGTTTTATCAACCCTTGGTATGATTTGTCTTCTTCCAGCTTGCCTCATGGCTCGGAGAGGAACATAAGGATAAGTCCCTCTCAAACCAATCAGTATGAGAAATGGTGCATCTCGGGATCGGACAATGAGTTCATCTGTAGGGAACCACTCAAACATCTATTGCACCTGGTCTTCTTTCATATTTTTGAACAATTCTACCCACTCTCTGGCATCCTCTGGCTGAGCGAGCATCTTTGGCATATAATTCATACGCCTCAGCTGGTGGAAGGCAATATGATCATCCCAATCTCTGCGTAGGATCTCCTGTCGGTATTCTCCTTTCTGGAGGTGTTCCATGAGCCAAAGCTGAAGCAATAAGTTGCAACCCTCAAAATGACTGCCTTGTTGTTGACACTTGTTCAAGGCGCGGTATGTCTCGGCGATGATCATGGGCACTATGCTGAAAGTTTACCTACCAATCCCTTCCATCAAAGTTTTGGTTACCATGGCTAGTCTAGTTTGGATCTTAGCCTTCTTCATAGGGAACACGATCATCCCCAAAAAGCAAAACATGAAAACAAAGACCCTTCTATGGACATGCCCCAATGAGGTGATAGCAAATTCGTCTGAATAGGTGCGGTATGACTTGCTATGGCCGTACCTTTCGTATAGATAGTCAAACGGGATGTAGGAGTCTTTCAAACAGGTTAAGTCTGGGTTTTTCTTCAACCCCATCATTTTAAGGAAACCCCTTCCTTTGCGATTTTCTGGCATAAGCAGACCCGGAGTCTCCCAAGGAACTCCAGCTAGACCCCATATCTCTTCAAGTAAAGGAGCCATCTCTAGATAACCAAAGCGGAACACAGATTTGTCACTATCCCAGAACAATGTTACAGCCTCTATGATTCTGTTGATAGGTAGAATCTCTAGGAGAAAAGGCAGATTCCCTAGGTACTTGCGGACGAGTGTTTGATCACTAGAATGGAGGTCGTTCCACCAATTCAGTAGCCTTGGATGAATGTTGGTTACCATGCCAAATCTGGGGATCTCGTGCCTCATTTTCTGCAAAACAGAGTGTTAGGCCCTTACCCCACCAGAATTGACTATTTAAATCAATAATTAGCATAGCAAAGCACTTAAGTTCTCCAAATAAATGCCCAGAACGTAGAGGTGTCCGTTTGGGTTTCAAAGAAACACGGTGGACTTTGGACAAGGCTATCTTAATGAGTCATTATGTGGACAACATAACTGACTCGGCTAGGTTTGACCATGATGCATGTACAGTTTAATGGAGTAAGGTTTCTATCTTGAAGTGCTAGACTGGTACCCTTGAGCGGACAACTCAAGAGGGAAAGGCACAGAACCGTCGACTACACCGTTGATCGACTGGTTTTACCGCAAATATGCCTTTGCCAAATTTAAGGGGTGGTAGTATTGGAAGTGCGCAACTACTCATTATAAGCGGTGCTATAGTATTTGTTTGGCATGAGTGGAATATGATGTTGAAGATGCAGTTTACAAGGATGAAACAAATTGACATGTATTTTCGCGTTCATACAATAAAGTTTACAATGATTGCTTCAGAAATTACAACAGTATTGATGGAAAAGCAATAAATGAAAGTAATTAAAGAAAAAGAAACAAGTTAGTTTCAAATAAAGACATTAAACAAAAGCAATAAAGTCACGTATAGCATGCAATGGTAAAAGCCTAAAGAAGTCCCCAGCGGAGTCGCCATGCTATCGACGCCCCTTTTCCCTCGCGGAATCGGGTTCACGACATTTGGGAAGACAACTCTTTTCCCATTTTGGGAATTGGGTTTTTGAGAGTTTGGAGAGTCACCAACTAATGATTATAGTGCATTAGGACACTTTTAGAAGAATTAAAGATGCAGACCAGAGTTTTGGGTAAGGGCTAGAAATTATCTCGAGGGGAAGGTGTTAGGCACCCCTCAAGATCCACTAGTGTGGTTCCCGGCCATGCTACAATTGTGACTTTAGATGTAAATGTAATTAAATAAGTACAAGAAGCACAAAAGGTTAAAAGAAGTGCTGAATTTTAAAGGAGCAATTTTTGTAAAAACGTGCAAGTAGAGGAAAAGATCAAGTACTTAGTGCAAATAATCTGAAAGATCATGCGAGAAACAGAAATTGAAAATTCAGTAGCTTTAAAGATTCAGAAAATTTTGTTAAACTAATAAAGAAGGAGAAATGGGTCCTAGGTTTATACATTACATGGATCATTCGCACAACACTGGTGCTCAGTTGTACACGGAGTGTTGTCGTGTAATCATCATCTCCATGTCTACCCTTCCCACCCCGTTAAGATATTAAAGCGCGGAGCGGTATCGTTTACTTATCGCATGCTACTACCCGTCCCAATCCTATTAGTCCTGGGGTATTAGGACTTCTAATCCCAAAGGGGAAGAAAAGGATTGGGGCCTTTGTGGAGTTTAAAGGATAAAATTCTAGCTCGACATTCGAAATAAGTATCAAGTAAAAGGGGAGAACAAACAAGCATACAAGGCTCAAATTAACCCCAGAAGTCAAACAATCATTTAGTTTAGCATGCCTTGACAAATACTAATTTGGTCTTAGATTTAAATTAAGTAGCGAGCGGACTGGTTCAACACATGTATTTAAACAGAAAGTCTGCATTAGGCAACTCGGATACAGTTGTCAGGGACTGACCCAATTCATTAATTAGCCAACCTTTTGTTTATGAGTTGAAATAAAAACCTAGGCGTAGGATCTATTAATTTTAGGAAAAGGATGCAAAGATTTACCAGTAGTTTCAGAAAAGATGCAAGTTGATTTTAGAAAAAGAGTTATCAGTTTAAACAAAGAGAAATGATGCAAACCGATTTTAGAAAAGAGTTACCAGTTGTTTCAGAAAATATGTAAGTTGATTTTAGAAAAAGAGTTATCAGTTTCAACAAAGAGAAAAGATGCAAACCGATTTTAGAAAAGAGTTACCAGTTGTTTTAGAAAAGATGTAGATTGATTAAAAGGTTTACAAGTTTTGGGGGGAGTGCAGATTGGTTATAGGAAAAGGTTTACCAATTTTAGCGGGTTTCAGAAGTACAAAATTACCAGTTTTAGTAAAGACACGAGTTCCAGCAATCGATACTGCTTAAGAACAAATGATGCTATTCAAGATGAGGTTTCCTATAGGCATGCTTTCTATACGTTTACTGTTTTTAACACCCTTTCATGACATTAATAGGAGTCTTATACACATGATGTCTATATGCAACTTTGTTATTAAGCCTATAAACGGTTTGCCTAATGACTTTTGTATATCTAGAAATGCAAGAGCCTATAGACATGATCTTTATATGTGTCATTAAAGAACATGAATGTTAAATCCTATAGACATGCTTTCTAGGTGATTTTGCGGTAAAGTTAAGCGTTAAATCCTATAGGCATGGTCTCTATGTGATTGAATCAGTATTAGAGACCCTATAGGCAGGATTTCTAGTGTGATAAAAAATAAAAATCCTAACTCATGATTTCTACCCCTTGGATGCAAGAAAAGTAAAGACCCCTCCAACACCCTTTTACTATACTCCCCGAGTTTCATACAAAATTATTACAACCCAATGAATCAAACTGGAAATTAAAAGATACATCAAAAGCTAACAGCTAGATCCGAGCAGCCTAATTCAACCTTAATGTCTAATAACATGCGATTGAGCCACTTCCGGGATCCAGATTTCCAAAGCCTTCTCTTTATCCAAGGTGTTTCAAAGTTCCAAGGAATCTCAGGGATTCCAGGCATTGCTTACACCCAGGATACTCTCAGAATTAGGATAGTGCAGTGTGGAAGAGCCAGCTCTCATGCATCCAAGTTCAGAGGGAGCTCAAGGGTCCCAAAGCATGGTTTGCAAGAGAGGGGCAAAACTTATAGCTAAGAGTAAGTGCAAAGTGAAAGGGGAATTGGGGAGTCATGACAGGTGGTGGTCATACCTAGCCACAAAGTAGGCTGGCACACCCCTGACCACTTGTTTGGTTGAACAAGTTAGGAGTAGACCTTTTGAAGGTCAGACCAAAGTCTAGATAGTGACTAGGACACTATCAGACCCCAGTCCAGGGCTCAGACACATAAAAAGGGAAAAGCGAATGGGCATTGATCGAGTTTGGTATTCAAAGAATCCAGTTCAGAATCATAGATAGCAAATTGGAGTGTTGTTATGTCCTGAACCATAACTCACATACAAAGGGTAAAGGGTAAGGGGATTCATAAAGTATCAAATTCATGACAAACAACTGATTGCATACATAATTTAAAGACTGAACTATAAAGGAAAGGGGAAACATGCAACAATATGCTTGAAACAAATGGGCAGAATTAAACACATTATTATTGAGGCAGGTAAACTAATTGAGACATACCAGTAGAGAAGCAAAAGAGTGCAGAAGAAAGTAAACAAAGTCCACAACTTTGTAAGTATCAGAAAGAGAGAGTTCAAGTGAGAGTGAATTGTGAACTCAGATTGTGTTATGTGTTCGTGTGTGTTCAAAGAGAAGGGAGGAGAGTATTTATAGTGTGAATGTTGTGAGAAATAAGGTAAGAAAATAATCAAAGTCTAATTTTCAATCAACCATATAAGACTCCCTTTAATTAAGGGATTCAAATTCAAACGGGTAAAACAATTAAGGGAAGGGATTTTGAAAGAATATTTTCCCAGCAGTATAATAAAGGGTAAGTACATAGAAGTTATTTAAGGAAACAAACCAATACTACATGGTTTGAAAAAAAAGGAAAGGGAATAAATCAGTAAAACCAAAATTACATGCTTGCTCGAATGAATCAGGTTGAGAAAAAGGGTAAAGAAAGGTTCACTTAGGGAAAATCAAGAACAATAAAGTAAACACCATCAAAGGGATTCAGAATCAATAAGTAGTTGGCAAAAAAATCTTTTGAAAGAAGAGTGTCATATATAAAGTACACAAACATGTGAATCAAGAAGAGACTGTCGAGCTGTGGAAAAGAGAGAGGAGTTCAGAATCATAAAAACTCAGGATCATAAGGAAAGAGATACAAGTTCAATTTGCAGACTCATAGTGAGTCTAAGAGACCAGTATCCTAAAGTGGAGCCTTAACTCGAACACAAGGAATCAAAATCATCAAAGGAAACCCCCAAATACCATGGTTTCAAAACATGGAAGTGAGAAAGCAAGCCATTTGTCACACCTCCTTTTTCCAAAGAGGCTTTACTATACCCCGGGAAGGGATATAATAAAGAAAGGAGTTTTTTCCAATTTCAGGACAATCGAAACGGGATTAGTTTTTATTTAAGGTTCAGAGTCGCCACTTGGAAGATTTATGGTATCCCAAGTCACCGTTTTGAATCCCGAATCGAGGAAGGGTTTGACTCTGTTTAACAGTCGCGAACCAGAAATCCGAGTAAGGAATTCTGTTAGCCCAGGAGAATGTGTTAGGCATTCCCGGGTTCCGTGGTTCACTGTCATATTTGGCGAAAATTAATTGTTAATACATGTCATCCTATTTGTGCAATTTTAGAATTAATTACCGCTTTTTGTCAAATTATTTTATTTTTTAAGAAAGTGAATGTCGTTTAAGGACATGTTTTCGAATCACGTCACATGAAATGCACCCGGATCCTTGAAATATTCTCATTCGACGTTTTCGGATTTGGATTTGGGTTGTATGAAATGCACACCCGTATTAGGAAATTAATATTATTAAAAAATCGCACCTAAAGCGGCTAATGTGTTATATCTTTTGGGAAGGCCGTGAAATTTGCTAAACGGCCTATCCCGAATACTAAGTATTTTAGTAAGCAATTAATGAGGGCCCCGCAGTTTGTGTATTTGTTTGGCGAAGCTCGTCTCATTTTATTTATTAAAGGCTAAACTAAAGTAGCTAAATTTTCTATTTTTCTTTCTTTTGTTTTGTCTCTAAGGGATCATTTAATCCATAATCATAAATTTAAATCTCGAATTCAAGTCCGAATTCAAACAAAAGGGTAAAACCTTTTAGCTTAAACCCGCTACCTGATTCAAGACCAAATTTCATAACTATGGATTAATTTCCATATTCCTAATTATTTATATATATATTTTAATATAATTATATTTTGGACTTTTGATTTTCAATTAAATTCAACAGTCTTGGGCCTAGAGCCAGTGGCTCAAAAATCCGTGAATGATGTTGTTTTTCCTTTGGGCCTCAAGACCAGCCCAAACAAATAGCACTAATAAGCTACCTAAGAGAGGCCAAAAGATCGAAACCCCATGGAACTGATAAATCTACAATTTAATTGACTATTAATATTGCTTATGTATACTTTCAGCAATTAACAATAAGGCAAATAAAGTTTTTGCTTACTAAAACCTCAAGTGATTCTGTTAACACTTAATATATCATTTTTAACAAATTTTAACTATTATTATTAAATCAATATTCCAATAACCTATGAATTCACAACTGAACCACTGGAATTTCGTTAATATGCTAGGAGACTTAAACATTTTTTGAAGTTCCTTCCTATTTTTCTATTAATTTTCAACAACCAAAAATATACTTGAACAAAATTTAAACAAATAAAATTACCGAACTATTTCCAACTCTTATTTTACATATTAAATTGACTGCAATTGTTCTAGATTAGTAATCTACTACATTACTACAAAAAGATTCTGAATATTTACTAACATATTATTACAAATCAGACATCAATGTAATCCAAACATGCTAGAATAATAGTCCAAATATACAGTCCATTAGTTAACAATCCACGTTATACACATCAAGCAAAAAACTAGATTAAACTACTTCAATACAATCTATCTACAATGACGAGTAACCGTCCAAATGAGTGCACATCATCAAGCAGCCAAGTCATGAATGCATTTTTATTGCAACTTCAAACTCATAGTTACATCAGAATGTTTCAAAGCAGTGTACCTGGAATAAGATTTCAACAAAGGAAAGTCAGTTGAGACAACAGGTGCAGGCAACAGCAATTTGAGCAAAAACAGCCTCAATTATACTCCAATTTCAATCCAAAAATCACTTCAGATTTGCAGATTTGTTTTTAAAATCAGCAAGGTAAATAAATCGATCCAAAATAGATTCGAACACACCCAAATAACCTTAGAATTGAACCTAAAAACTCGTCTAGCAACACAGCATCTGATCTGATCCGAAATTGTCCCAATTTAATTCAAAACTTCTTCGAAACCAATTAGAAATGCTTCTGGACCTTGGCTATAACAGATTGAGCTTGGGGATGAACTTAGATTACTAAAACTAGAAATCAACCTAATGCAACAGTAATTTTTGTTGGTTTTCTACTGATTTTTCTTATTGTTTTTGGATTTTTGACATGAATTTAGATTGTAAAAGAAAAGATTGTGATCTGAAAATGTTAATTTCAGATTTGGAATTGATAAATATCTTTGGGAATTTTCTAGGGTTTCCAAAACTTCTGATTTAAGGCAGAAATTGCCTATTTATAGAGTAAGAATTTGGAGGGAATTCAATTCTAATATTTTCAGATTGGTCCTCCCTTTTTTGACTAGTTAAACAAGTTACTACACTTTCTTTATTT